>JBBYHK010000013.1:11668755-11858083 GCA_038382065.1 Adansonia grandidieri | reverse complement strand
ATTTTGTTTTCTTGTGTAGGATATAGCATAGGTATGGGAGCTATTCATCATTGATGTCAACTTGTTTTTTCGGGTAGCGTTTAGCAAAGGTGTAAGAGTTATTAATCCAAAATTAATGGCTGTGGAAGGCTGCAATTGTGGTGAATAGTTGTGGTCATGGGTCATTCTTTTTTTAAAATAAATATTTTTTAAAGTAAATATATATCAACTTTTAAAATAAATATATTTTTAAAAATGTATATCGACTTTTTTTTATTATTATTATTTAAAATTATTAGATATATGAGTAACCTTGCCTTGTGAGCGATTCTTTTTTGTATGGATAGTCTGATCCATCGAGTAGCTGACCAGCTTCCAAACTTCTTTTGACTTTAAAAATATGAACAGCTCGAAATTCCTCCATGCCTGCAGGGAGGGATTCCCCCGTCCAACATGATGGGCGAAATGGAACTTGGAACCCTGACTAGCATGGAGCGGAAGCTATCAATTTTCAAGCCCATACATTGCATTAAAAACAGAGGCGAAAACCACAAATCAAGCGAATGGGATGCTTGGAAGGACAACACTTGCATCTTTCTTATTGGCTAGCTCATCGTTCTTTTTTTTTTAAAAAAAAAAGAGCTGACTTTGATATTATTCATTTCTTCAATCATGTTTTGAAATGAACTTATATGTATGGACTACGAACCATTTAGATGCTAAAATGGAAAGTAAACTTATTCAAAGATAATTTAATTTGTATTAAGTTAAATCTATACAACAATAATAATAATAATAATAATAATTCGAATCAAATTCATTTACTAAAATTTTTTAATATTTTTTAAATAATAAATTTAATTTATGAAATAGGTGAATCTACTTAAAAAATTTTAAAAATTTTAAATTACCTTGCAATCTAAGGGAAGGATGAGATGAGAATGAAGATGGGGTAGGTTTTCTGCTTAAATATTTGCATTAATTGTTTTAATGGGAACTAATTGAATCAGAGGACTACTGGTTAATAATTACCATTTTGTGAATTATTTTTCACACTATATCTACTTTCTTATGCTTTTGAAATGTCAAAATTGAAAGATATTAAAAATAGACGAGAGATAAAAAGTAGAATTATTTATTGATCGAGTTAAATTTAGATTAGGTTTAAATATAATATTAATATTAAATATATTTATTTAAGTTTGATTATATTTGTAAATAGATAGTTCAAGCCCGTTTAGGTCTGCCCATATTATATTTTTTTATAATTTATTTTTTAAAAAATATATTTTTTAAATTTAATCTTCATTAATTTAATAATATTGTTGTTAAGTTTATAAATATAAATAATTTAACTTAATTTTTAAAGTTTTCACTGTAATATTATATATATTATTCATATAATAAAAATTACATGATACATAAAATATAAAATAAATATATATAATGCAAGAGTAAAATGGATCGGACTCGGACTTTAAAAGTTAAACTCAAGGCCTGACTCATTTTTTAATCGAACTTAATTTTTTGAACATAATATATTTATCTAAATCCTCTTAAATATTATAAAAATCTTTAAATTTTAACAAATAATTTAATTTTTATACAGGTCTTATCAAAAAGTTGTTAACAAAAATAGACAAGGATTTTGTTTTATTATTTTTGTTCTTCTAACAATAAAATATTTGTCACCTGTCACCGTATAAACCATGTGGGCGGCATTTTCATGTCATTTTCAGCTTTTATTTCCATTTAGTTAGTGTTTACTTTTCAAAAACTCTTTAAAAGCAATTCTGAATTTCGGTGATTAATTGTAGATCCTGCACGAGTTTTCCGAAGCATGCACGTACACTTAGTATTTGTGGAATTTATGTAATGATTTGAATTTTTTTATTATAATTATATTTAAAATATTATTTATTTATATAAATTTTAATATATTTATATTATATTATATTATATTTTTTTAATATTTTTTTTCTTGGTATTATGTAAGCATTCCAGTATTGCCAAAGTCTGCATGCATGGCATATCTTTCGATTTGCAGGCAAACTGATCTGAAACGAAAGAGATGTATGGCAAAGGAGTACGCCCACTTATTCTATGTATAGGTTTTGGAATTTTTACCATAGGAAAAATTCCACTATTTTTGCCTTTCAAAGGCATATAAGCATAGAAAGGTAAAAGAAAAGACCGGAAATTCATATCTCAAATCACAAGCAATGAAACAAGGGTTTAGAGCCCTAACCTCTTCTCTTTTCTTTTTTCATTTATTACTGTTTAATACACCTATTGTTATAATTTACTGATGTAGGATTTCTTTATAAGTTACAAAAATCTTATTTAACACTGTATTGCAAAAATAACCCTACGCTGCCAATGTTATACCATTGAAGGGATGCTAATACAATTTTATGCTAATTGTGCAAATCAGAAATAAAAAATTTTCCCCATTCACAAACAAGTTGAAAGATTGTGTTGGTTTCATGAGTTAGATCAATCCAAACAGTAAAGAAAAAAGATACAATATTGTTTTTTTAATAATTAAGATTATCGGGATTTGATCATAATTACTGTGATTAAGAATTTGTTGGTATTTTCTAATTACTTAATACTGTTTATTATTATTAATATTTCTTAATTCAAATTGCAGTAAATTCTCAATATAGTAATCAAATTGAAATATTTATTATTATTAACCGGTTTCTGATTTAGGGTTTAAAGGAGTGGAATAGGAGAGATGAATTTAGGTAAAGATAAGTTAATTAAGTTTTGGGTTGGAGTTAAGTATTTTTCTGATATAAAATTAAAATTTCATCTAATCATGTATCATGTTAGCATTATATTTAATTTTTCTTAAACCGCTATTCATACTTCCTTATTTGTTATTATTTTAGAAGTTTAAAAATAAAAATATTGAATTTAACAATACAAATACTAAAAAGGATTTGCAAGTGAACTTTTACTATAATTTTAGTTCTATGTTATGAAAATAGTTATGCAACTGTAATTCAATTATCAGAGGAAAAAATGAAACAAAAATAATATAGGGTTACCCACCTTTCTTTGAATAAATTGAAGCTTGAAGGAAAGGAAAGTTTGCAATAAATGACCGCCATTCACATGGTAAGCCTTTAATTTAGCAATTAATTAATTATTTCTTTATATTTTCTAAAATTAAATTATATAATTTTATATATATATATATATATTTTGACAAGGAAAGAAGGAAACATTAGTAAACATTTTAAAAAAAAAAAAAAAAAAAGACGGGGTTGGTAATCCTTACACCAATTGAAAAAGAAAAGAAAAGTATGCACTATTGTAGTAGTAATTAAGTACAATATTTAAGCATATACATATAAGTAATGTCCATTCCACATCTCTAAGTAACCTTTATTCCCATCCCACCATGCTCAAAATCTCTTATATTTCATGTTCGTTATTGGTCGATGCTACACAAATTAAGATTATGTTCGACTACTCGTATTATAATAAGTTGTATTGTTATGCTTCAAATAACAAAATAAACATGTTTTTATACAAATTTATCGTCAATGGAACAGTTCAACATTCTGAAGTTTCAACTTTATTTTATATTTTATTTCATAGTTTCTACCTGATAGAAGATTATATGAGATAATTATTCTATGCCAGCATATATATATATATTTCATTCGAATCATGTCACTTAATCAAATTTTTTAAAAAAAAAATCAATTATTTATTATAAATATTATTATTAAATTGTTAAAATAAGTATTTATTGTTTGATTATTATAGGTAATGTATAATAAATAATTAACTTTTTAAAATAATTTAATTATATAAAATAATTTAAATAAAAAAATATATACTAATATGACCTAAATGTTTCATAGGATATTTTCTTTTGTCACTTGTCTCTGCAACTTGAATCAGGTCTAAGTCAATAAATCTTTCTTCTTTTTTTTTTTTTTTTTTTGGCAAAAAGCAAGAAAATGGGAAAAGAAGAGATATGCAAATTGTGGGGGGGTGAGGGGGGGGGGATTATGCAAATGATCGCAGAGGTGGGCTAAAACTAGGAAAGATGCATGTTCCAACTTGCATTCATTATCCGTAGGTATAGTTGATGGGTTGTTGAGAGTATTAACTGTTCTTCACCGACGAACATTGAATGCAGATCAGCCTCGTTAAGTAGCCAGAAATGGTACCACCTAAATGTCGCCAAACCCTTATATACCCATTGCATTCCTTCCCCCTTTTTTTGTCAATTCTTTCTCCTTCTTCTTCCTCCCTCTTTTATTGCTCACAAAAAGAAAAGAAAAATCTTTCCTTCTTTGTCTCTTTGCTGATCTGATCAGCTTCTCAAGTTTCAGAGCTTGTTTTTTGCCTTTTTTTTTTTTTTTTCTGAAGTTTTTAAGAAATGGTCGGCATCTTCTCGTTGGTGACAGGGTGGCCTGGACCAAGTGGCTTTGGTTCAGCTTCTACTGCTGAAGAGGTTACTGAAGGAATCGATGGAAGCAACCTCACTGCTATAATAACCGGTCGGCAATGGCGTTTAATCTCTCTAAGTTTCATGCTTTTTTGCTTGTCACAAGTTGCTACTCTTTCCAACGCCTTATTTCCCATTGTTTTTAACCTTTTATAAACTTGGTTTATTGGCCTTATCAGCATTTATTTATTTTGCCTTCTATTTTGTACCACGTTATTTGTACAATTTTTGCGTCAAGAATGGGACTGACAAGTTACATCGTGGTTTGACCCCTGTTTTCAAACGTAGCTTTTACCAATGACGTCAAAAACAGGACATATCGCCACCTGCTTCCGCTTTGTCTGTACCCATTATTCAGCATCATTTTAACAATGATTTTAAACAAGGACATCCAAATCTTCTGTGTCTTAACTTTCCCTTGTTCATCATTTGTTTTTCCTATTCAATGTGATTCAACATATTAAACTAGGTAATTAACCAGATAATTCATTAAACCAGAAAAGAAAGGGTTAATTATTAAATGTTTTTTTTTTTTTCTTTTGAGGGGTAAATGCAGGAGGAGCAAGCGGAATTGGGTTGGAGACTTCACGAGTATTGGCTCTTCGAGGAGTCCATGTCATAATCGGTGCAAGGAACTTGAAAGCCGCCAATGAAGCCAAAAAAACCATTCTTTCAGTATCTGAAACCGCCCGTGTAGATCTTTTAGAGCTCGATCTTTGCTCTATTAACTCCATTAGAGCATTTGCTAACAATTTCCTTGCCCTTAATCTTCCTCTAAATATCTTAATGTAATCTCTCTTTCTTATTCTTTTTCGAAAGCCTCATTTAACGACCATACTTTCAGATTTCAATTCGTTTGTTGGATTAATTTAATGAAACCAATAACAAAATTTACAAAATCTGTTTCAGAAACAATGCTGGGATCATGTTCTGTCCCTTCCAGCTTTCTCAAGATGGAATTGAGGTGCAGTTTGCAACTAATCATATTGGTAACTACCAACAAATTTCAGTAATTTAATAAATATCCATTTTCAGTATTTCAAAGACTAACCCTTGTTGCTTTTTTTTTCAGGGCATTTCCTCTTAACAGAACTTCTCTTAGACAAAATGAAGACGACAGCTAAAGATACCGGTATTCAGGGAAGGATTGTTAACTTATCATCAATAGCCCACTCTCACTGTTATAAAAATGGGATCAGATTTGATAAGATCAATGCTAAAGATGGGTAAGCCTAAGAATATAGTTTTATTTTATGATTTTTTCTTCTTCTTTTTTTTGGGTAAAATTTTGTTTCCATTAATCAACTAATGGTAATGAAGGTTGTGTTATTCTTTCAGCTATAATGACAAAAGAGCATATGGGCAGTCCAAATTAGCAAATATATTACATGCCAATGAACTCTCTCGTCGATTGCAGGTGAAACTTGAAAGTGGTCTTAGTGTTTAAATAATAGCTCAATTTATCCATAGTTTCAAGAAGAGAGTTTTTATTAAGATGTTGTGTTATCAAGCCGAGTCCAGTGTCAAAGCTTGACTTATCTAAAGGTTGAGAGCTGTCCATAGATCAAGCTTGAGTATAATTTTTTATTCAAGTTGGCTCGATCAAAATTATTATTATGTAATTAATAAAAATATATAAAATATTAATATAAAATAATTTTTTTAATATTTTCTAAACAATAATTTAGGTTGGTAGACCATACTTAGAGAAAAAATTTAAAAAAATTTCAGACCTCAACTTGATCTATGATTACCTCTAAAAAAACTGATACCATGATTTTTTTTTTTCCAACCAACCAGCAAAAACTGACGCTGATGGATCAATTACTACATATCACAAATGACCATAAATTTGGCTACAAAAGTTGTTGAACATTTTTTTTATTTTTTGGCTTTTAAATGATGTGTAGGAGGAGGGTGTGAACATCACAGTAAATTCGGTCCATCCAGGATTGATTTGGACGCCTCTGTTTAGGCACTCTGCTGTTCTAATGAGTATGTTTTGATTCCAAATTCCACAGCACAATTTTCGTTCTTAATCCCATTTTTCCACCACTGACTTAACTCTCTGCTGCATGGTGTGTGCAGAGTTTTTGAAGTTCTTCAGTTTCTTCCTATGGAAGAATGTTCCTCAGGTACCCAAAAAAAAAAAAAAAAGATTCAAACAAGCTTTTTTCAACTTGAAAATGGAAATTAATCTTGAACTGATTTTTTTTTTTTGTTCTCTCGGTTACTATGATAAATCTTTAGGGCGCAGCTACAACCTGCTATGTCGCGCTCCACCCACGGCTGAAGGGAGTCACCGGAAAATACTTTGTAGACTGTAACGAGATGGCACCGAGTTCATATGCTAGAGATGAGGCTTTGGCAAGGGAACTATGGGATTTCAGCCACAAATTGATTAATTCAGTTTCAAAACCTTAAAATCAAATCAGAACCTCTCTCTATCCAAAATCAAAATTTGAGTCGTGCTATAAGTTGAAACAGTGGCATTGTTACAGAGTTTTCTTTATATATTTTATGTTCCCAATCTAATTTTTATTAGTAAAAGTGTGCTAACAAGGAGTTTCCCCCCTTGGCATAGCTAGGATGATTTTCACCGTGGGAAAATTGTAGCATAAATATAGTTTAAAATTGTTGTCATTTTCTCATGACTGTGACAACAAAAGATAGTAGCTTTCATGCATGCGTGCATGTTTCAATATTTCTAAGGAATAAGATCCCCTATATTCATATTAATATAGTTTCTTATACGTTGCTAATTCAGACCGTGTACGATGGTAAAAACAAATTCCTATTAATTCCGGCATAGAGCAATATGATTGTGTTGCAGACTTTGCCCCAGAGTTTAAGCTGTGAAATCTTGCGATAAAAGCTGAGGCAGTACTAAAATCATAAAAATTGCTTTATATATCAAGGTCAAGGAGAAGATAAACATGGTGGTTGATTATAATAAAGCATCAGTACCTGAAAAATTATGAGGAGGAAGAGGAAATCTCCTCTTCCAGGCTAGAAAGAAAGAAAATGGTACCATAATTTTAATAAATTCTGATTACTAAAAGCATGTCATCTTCCTTCAAAATTGTGATTAAATTCATGCTCCATTAGCAACAAGATAGGAACTTACACTCGAGATAACATTGGATGCCCGCTTTATATTTTGGTGAACAATGAGACTTCTTGTTTGCCACATGTTTTGCTAGGAGCAGCATCTATCTTCATCTTGACCAGAAAGGTTTCCTCTGCTTTTTGCCGTCCAGGATGTTTCCAAGGATAGCCAATGCGTCTTGAAATTTACGGATTCTGAGAAAACCTCTTATCATGGAAACCTCACTATCCGAGCAGTTCGCTTTCTCGATTACCATATTAACCAGCTTAATTAAGGTATCCTCCATAGATAATGCACAGAGTCCTTCAGCCAGCATATAGAATGATGGGAATTCAGGTAAAAATCCTTTCTCAATCATCTCAACTACGAAATCAACAGCCTCTCCGATTGGTCCTCCGCCTCTGCAAAGACCGCGAAATACTATCTTATATGTGATCGCATCTGGAGGGTCACCCTTCTCCAACATCTCTCTATAAAGCCTCATAGCTTCATTTGCTCTCTTTCGTCTAAATAGTGCTTGAATAACAGGGTTATAAGCATGTGGAGTCAACACCATCCCTTTCATCTGAATAGTTCTAAGGAGTCTACTTGCAACCTCAACTCTACCTGCCTTACAAAGGCCCCCAATCAGGGTTCCATATGTAACAATATCTGGTTCACAACCATTTGAAGTCATGGTTTGGACAATATCCGCTGCCTTTTTAATATCACCAGCCCTGCAAAAGTATGTAAGCAACGAATTGTATGTGAATTTGTCAGGGTTCAATCCTTCCATTAGCATTTGGTCCATGAGCTGAGCAGCCTCTTCTACCCTCCTGCTCTTGCAGAGACCATCGATGAGGGTGTTATAGGTCACGGAATTTCTTGAAACCCCTTGAATTTCCATCTCATCAAAGATTTCCTCTGCTTCTCGGATCCTCTTGTTTTTGCAGAATCCATCAATCAAAGTATTGTAAGTAATAACATTCCGAGCACATCCACTTGACTCCATTTCTTTAAGTAGGCTTAAAGCTTCTTCCAGTTTCCCTCTAGAACAGAAGCTATCAATCAACATGTTGTAGGTAAATTCATCAGGTTGGCACCCTTTATTCTTCATCTCCTCAAACAATTCCCCAGCAACAGTATGATTTCTCGTCAGGCACAGACCTTGTATCAAAGAATTAAATGTGCAAACATCAGGTAAAATTCCCTTACTCGTAAGTACACGTGCAAGCTCAGTGGCCTCTTCAATTTGGTTCTCCTTACACAGGGTGCTAATCAAGGTATTATACGTAACAGTGTTTGGCGAACATTCCCTCAAAATCATTTGGTTTAAAATTTCTACCGCCTCCTCAATCTCACCAATTTTACACAATCCAGAAATCACAGAGTTGTATGTAAACACATCAGGATCAAACCCTTCTTGAAGCATGACATCCATGATCTCCAAAGCATGCTTAACATAACCTGCCTTACACAAACCATTCACCAACGTATTGAAGGTGAACTGATCCGGGTGAAACCCATCATTCGTAGCCATCTCTTGTATAAAATCCAAGGCTTCCTCAACCCTACCTTCCTTACAAAAGCCGTGTACCAAAACATTCACAGTCACATTAGTAACTGGACAACCAGCCTCCAACATTTGCTCTCTAAACCTCAGTGCACCATCCATATTACCTTCATCAATAAACCCTTGTATTATCGTGGTAAACGTTTTCTCATCAGGGCTTAAACCATAACTAGGCATTTCTTCCATCATTAAAATGGCAGGCCTAATTTGATGTGCATTACATAAAGCCTTAATCAATATGTTAAAAGTTGAAACATCAGGCTTAATCCCTCTACTAATCATTCCATTATGAGCAGTTTCTACTAACTTCAACTTGTTCCCATCAACCAGAACATTCAAAAAGAAATTATAAAAATGGGTGTCGGGTTTTAAACCAAACTCACTCTCCATCATCTCAACAACCTCAAGAATTTCATCGTATAAACCAAACTCAGCATAACTTTCAATAAGAATTAAAAAAGTACCTCTACGGAGTTCACAACTAGAGAGTTTTAGTTGCTGTAAAACCTGCTTGATGGAATCAAAGGAGCCGAGTTTTCCCAGTTTGCTGAGGAGTTCCTCGTAGATGGATAAGTTTAGGGTGAAATTTGGCTGCTTTGAGGCCCAATCGAACAAGCGAAGAGCTGAGGACTCGTCGTTTTGGCGGCGGATGGTGTGGAGGAGTTGAGTTGGAGTGAAATCGTGGGAAAGAGGGAATTGGGTTTGGTTTGGTTGAGTCGATGAGGAGGCTATGGGTGAGAATTGTGAAGTGGGTTTTTGGAAGAAAGGGAGAGAAGGAGAGTAAGACCAAGGGTAGCATTTGAAACATGTAGTCGAGGAAGACATTTTTTTTTCTCTTTCTTGTATTATATGTGTGTTTCTGAGTTTTGTTTTGTCTTAAGGAAGAGCGAGACTCAGCTCAGCTCAGCTTTCAGCAGCAAAGCAAAAGCAACGAGTTGCTGAGCGAGAATGATGAGAGATATTTTAGGATCATTTCTTTCTCCTGGTGCGTCTGAGTCTGACAAAGCAATCCTTAAACGGGAAGACAGAGGAAACAGAATCGACGTCGTTTCCTTGGAGTAAGCAATTTTTTTTTTTTTGTGGTCTGGACTCTGGCCCAAGATTGCAAGGAAAATGAAAACCATGTTTTCTTTTAATTTTTTTTTTATAATAGCCTCTGACGATCCGGCCCAAAAATGAAACTAGTAGCCATGGCCTATAGATCGCCTGCAGTAGCATTGACAAGTACGAAATGTATAACCCACTTGGCTGGCTAGTTCGTGCATTATCTTCTATCCATTTCTATGCCCATCAATCACATTTTGTCACCTTTCCTTACACTATGGATTATGTTGGAAAATGTGATTAATGAGAAACAAAAAGAGGCATCGCTAATTCATTCATGTCAAATGGCAATTTTTAGCTTTCAATGACCAGGATTCCTTCTTTTTCCAGTATAGTCACTCCACCGTTCTTAAAATGAAGAATAGCATCACCTTGTAGCAAAACCCATGTTTCTATCCAAACATTGGGACAATCATGTGATCTTGAAAACCAGTCCAACCAACAAGTTGTCGCTTATGAGTAGATCAACTATACGAATATCTAAAGCAATTCATTAATCTATGTAATCCTGCTAGGACTAATGGCAAAAATTTGAATCAAAACCAAACAAACTACCGACGGCAATCAAACATGTCGAGCAAAAGAAGATAGTCGAGAAATGATTAGCATCAGAATTAAAAGCAAGTTGGCATCCAATCTTTTACCTAAAACCAAAAAAAAGCCAAAATTATTATGCATCTAATCTCGCACATATGACCTTAGAAGCCAAGCCTCTTCAGCCACATCAATTTAGAAATTCAATCTACCAACTGCGCAAAAGATGGATTTAGTTTCATCATGATCCGATAAAAAACTTGATGAGATAATACTACACAAAGGCACTCAAGATATAGGTTCTACATATAACAATATCACATAAACCTGAAAGCACAGGTTTTATCATCGAGACTATGGCAAAACTTGGATATTGGCATCCTAATTATCCAAGTTCACCATTCCACAACATATAAGCATTTCATTCAAGCAAAGACAACTGGAGAAAAACCCCATTGCAAAGACTAAAAGATACATATTCAGCTAGCACGGCTTTTGATAACGTCAAGACCCATCTCAGTTGGATCTGTTGCTTGCAGTTCCACCTGAATTCCATCCAGTTCTCTCTTGAATCTGTCTTTGGAGCTAGCATATATCATCTTACTCCTGACCCTTGATGTATCAGGAGACCTTCACACGACAAAGAACGTAATAAGTACAAAAGGAAACAACAAAGTACCAGGCACTAAAGATAATTAAGACGATCAAGAAACTTGCCATGCAATGAAAAAAATTCTGCTCTTTTGGACATTCTCAGCCGTTAGAAAATCAAAATCATACACGGCATATCGACATTCATCAGCGGGAAGACTTTTAGTAAAATCCTCATAGCTCTCAGTTGGCTCACCAACCTTCTCCACAATAACTTGCTTCTGCTTCTCCTCAACTTTGAAAACAATGAAGCGGTAGGTTCTTTTTGCCTTAAGCTCCAAAAACTTCAACTTACACTCATCATGCACGGCCATTCCTGATGCTGCATTGGCCTGAGGATAAGACAATATCAAACGAAAAAAGATCAAATATATACGCCAAGTCCAATATTTCATTATATGTCAATGGGATGCACTTGCAACATTGACATTTTCCTAAAGGGGATAAAAGAATAAAGACCAAAACGAAGTGATAATCATCTAGTCTAGTCCCCTTACTCTCTATCATCATGATTTGGCCCTGACAAAGTGAAAGATAACAAAACAGAGCAAAAACTGAACGGATACCCTTTTAAACTAGGTTTTAACTTGATCTATTTCAGCTGCCACCTACATTGGCAAAACATGATGTAGTGACAACATCGCCTACGGATACAGCATCATACTAGGCTCAATTCTTACATCGCCTTGAGAACACCCTAAAATAATAAACAAAATAGCTGTTTGGGCTTGGTAATGGAGCGTCAAAGTTTATTGTTTATGATCATACTCTTATGTTTGGAAAAATAAAGACCTTTTTTTTTTCTTTTGCTAAAAAAAATAAAAGAGTGCTGACAGAAATAATAACAAACAAAAATAAAAAGATCCAAATCAAAAATACAGCAGATGTGATCAACATATCAATATTAAACAAGTAAAAATCAGCGGCCAAGAAAAATAAGTGAAAATTGACAAATCAAAACATAGATATCGAAACGTATTAGATTTAACAGCAAATAAAGCAGAATCAAACGCTAAAGACACTAGAGTCTAGATCAGTGACAGTTCATCTAATTCCATAGAAAAAAAATCAAGTCACTAGAATCCAGATCATAAAATCACATGCTATAGACTTAAAACCTTATGATCTAGAAACTCAAAATAAATAAATAAAAACAGGAAAAATAAAATAAAATCCACAAACATTTCTAGCATCCCAGCTTCAACAAAGAGATCAATCAACCGGTCAAACACCATATTTAGTAAAGAAAAACAACAAAAAAGTGACGATCCACTAGGATTATTAAGAAATTACATAATAAAACAAGAGTTTCATTTTAAAGAAGAATGATTTAAAACCAAAAAAATAAAAAGCAGCTGAAACATTACCATCTTTTAACGAGGATAGGGATCACGATCGACGGAGAAGGGAAGGGAGGAGAAAATGTGGAGATCAAAAAGGCTCCTCCTATGACGAAGGTGGAAAAGGGAGGGAATGTTGAAAAAGACCCTTTTAGTTCGGTCAGCCTGCCCAGCAGAGAACTAACATCCTGGTTATATTGTATCTTAAGTTATCGTACGAAAATTCTGTTCACTAATGGAATGTTGCCACGTCGTGTACGGTGAAAAGAGGGCACGTTTTTGTTTGGCATTGTGTCGTGATCATAATTAAAATTGCTCTGTTACAATGGGCTGCGCTGGAGCATAGCTTTACAATCTGGCGGCTTCGATCGACTCCGTTGGATTTTGTAATCTTTTGCAGCTTCTTGCTTTTCTTTACAATTAATTAAAATTTAAAAATTAAATAATTTTGCCATTATTTTTTATATAATAAATGTTATTATATATAATAATTAAAAAAAATTTTGAAGGCACTCGTAAAAAAATAAAAATAATCATCATTTTGTTGATGCATAAAAAGTTCTAAGCAAAAGAAGACAATATTAGTATTGACATGGAGAAATTATGAGAATAGAGAAATAGGGATATTTATTGTGTGGTTGTACGAATAATAGCTCTCTTTGCGTCAATCTAACGCTAATCCACCATTTCACAACATTTTCTTATTAGAATTTTTCATAATTAATAATTAACGATATTCATAATTAAAATTAAATTTATTAAATTAAATGAATTATTCGATTTTTAACCGGCTTTATTAAAAGCTACATTTTTAGCCCTTTTTCATGCTTCTTTTCTTTCTTTTTTTCTTTTTCTTTGAAATTACAAGACCTTTTTACCAAATTGCAAACTACATTAAACAATGTCTCATGAATTTTCCTCCATATATATATATATATATATATATATATATAACCTCTTTCTCGTGTGGTACATGCACTGAGACTCTCTTTGGCATCAGTACTGTGGCGCGATTTCTAAAAGCAAAACCCGAGACAAGAGACATAAGAGGGCTTAAAATTAGGATTATGCATTTGGATAATTTGATCAAAAAATTTTTTAATTAAATTAATTAATTTTGTTGAAGAAATTAATTAATTTTTTTATATAATCAAACTAATTAAATCGATCAAATTTTAATATATTCGATCAATTAATTTGATTAAATTGATTTATTGAATCTTGAGCTAGTAGGTTATATATTTGATTTGAATATGAATTTAATTAGACTATTAACATATATAATTATATAAATATTAAAAATTAAAAATTTAATTAATTTGATTGATTCGATTAATAATTTTAGTAACTGATAATAGATTAAATTAATCAAATAAATCAATATAATTATTAAATCGATTTAACTAAACCGAATTAACTTAATTTCATCGGTTGAACCGATTACACAATCTTGCTTAAAATTGTTCAAAGGTTTTTTTTTTTTTTTTTAAGTTTTTATATTGCTTCAGCACCGGACACGGAGTGGGGAGTTCCCTTTGCCCAAAACAGGCTTAAACACATGGCACGTGACATGCACATGGGAATTATAACGTAAAAAAGGAAAAGGCATTGGAAGCTAAAAAGTTTTAGCGACCAGGAATCTAATATTAAGGTTGACAATGCAACGAACAATGCCAAGTTCAAGCTGCCAACAACACATGAAGACTGCAAAATGTAGTCGAGCGCAAGAAGCAAGATTAAACCTTTCGTTTATTGAAATTTTACTAATAAAAAAATTAACATCTCCTAGTCCTAATCGCGGATTGATAAAGGGTTTTTAACATCGAAACAATACCAATTATGGTGTAAATCAAACTAACCCATTTAATTGATAATATCGTTTTTTTTAATATAAAAATAAGGTTAAAACTTACTAAATGGAAAAAGAAAAATTATAACTGGTAAAAGTATTAAATTGCATCATTTAAATTAAACCCAGATCGATAACATATTCATTATTTATTGCTATGGTTTGAACCAAAAGTTTTTTGAAGTGAGTGTGTGTATTTTAATATATGTTTTCATTAAATTAAGAAAACATATTTGTTGGATAAATGATATTTTCTACAATAGATAAACGATAAAAGTAGATGTAGTATTTACTAATTACTGCTGATAGTTGGACTACGCATGTGCTGAGTATTTTTTAATAGATCGCAGAGAGCAATATTATAAAGGAAAATCCATCGAAAGTCAGAACTCGACTCGAGGAGATAAGGTTAAAGATTCCTTCATTGTAATCACATCAAAGTGCTGATTTCAACATGATAAACTGATAAACAAGCTTATTTTTTAATGTCGTAAAACAGACCAACATAACACAAAATTAAACAAACAAACAACCTCAAAAATAGTTAAAAAAAAAAACTAGGACGGAAGTAATTTATAACATCAACTTATAACATTTTTTGGGTTGTCGCCGTCTTTCGACACAACTTCAGATGTCTCCGCCGGTGCCAAGGCTGTTGCCGGGGGAGTCGGGGCACGAACCGGCTGTGGAGGTGGCGCGTGGTTGGATGGTGCGGGCTTATTATTATTATCTGTAGCATTATCAGATATGGGAGCCGAGATGTCGTCGAAGGACACGAAAACACTTTGCGAAGCCCTCCTTTGGTGGCGATTGGGTCTTGCAGACATGTTTTCTTTTAGACAACGATCAAGTGGAAGGGTGAAAGAATGCGGAAGTTTTCAATGGGAAGGAAGGGGAAAAAGACCTAAAGCTTTTGATATGTCGTACTGTCACAAAAGGGTTAATTACTCGATTGGCCTTATAAAGAAGAGGTAGCTTGATACCTTAACATAGGAAAATAAAACTACAAAATGTGTATAAATATGATTACAAATCAAAGTTGGATTTTATTTATTTAATTTATATAATTATTTTAAAAAAATTAAAATTATGGTCAAATTTTAAATTCATTAATATTTATTTAAAGTAGACCTACTTAAGGGTCGGACTATCTATCTAAGTCCGAAGATTCGTCCGATATTTGAGAGAGTTTGGATAAACATATTAAGCCCGAAAAATAAGCTTGGATAAAAAAATTATGCCTGATTAAAAAATAAACCGGGCTTTGAGTCCAACTTTCAAACCTCAAGCTCGGAGCGGCCCGGCTCATTTTACTATTACATTAGATATATTTATTTTATATTTTATGTATTATGTAATTTTTGTCATGTGAACAATATATATAATATTATATTGTAAACTTTAAAAATTAAGTTAAATTATTTATATTTATAAACTTAATAAAAGAAAATTATTAAACTAATAAAGATTAAATTTTAAAAAATATATATTTTTCAAAAAATAAATTATAAAAAAATATTAGCAGGCCGAAACGGGCTTTGACTAACTATTTACAAATATGAGCTGGCTTGGGCAAAATTCGAGACTATATTTCAGGCTGGGTCGGGTTGGAGCAAGCATATTTAATGTTAATAACATGCTCAAATCTAATCCAACTTCGGCTCGACGCAACGCATGAGCAGATGTAATTAAAAGATTATGATCTAATTTGTAAATATATATATATAATTACAAATTTATTTTAACGTATAAATATTTACTAGCAATTGAGTATTAGTTTAAATTACACGATTTATTATTAGACCCTTAAAAATTACATATTCAAAAGACTTAATATCTCCTTGTGTGAGTTAATCAAATAAGAAATTAAGGATTCTGGATAGATTAGCAACTTAAAAGAAATACATATATTTGTAAATTAAATTTATGATGATAAATATGCCATGTTAAGTTCCCAAGATTCTTAGATACCCATCACCCAATTTTTTTCTAAATAACTTTTTTACTTTGCATATGCATTTTTTTTATTGAGTAAAAACACTTTTTTTTTTTTGTTTAAACATTATTTTAGCATTTGAACTTTTATTTTATGGATTATAACATGGGATAAATGAGAAAAAAAAAATTTTTTTGATCAATGGATAAATGAGCGAATTGAGTGCAAAAAAGGATGGATTAAAAATAAAGCCATGATTTTCCCTAACCTTTTTTTTTTTTGTTTTAACTAAAGGATATGATTAAGCATGGAATTATTTGAGTCCAAACTCCACGTCAATGGGTCGTGACATATTTAATTATGAATTTTGTTAACGAATTACCTCTAAAACAATTGTTAAAAACTATTAAATTATTATTTATATTATATTTTTTATATTCAATCTAATAATTAATAATTATTTTAACGTACATGCATGAGTTTCCCTTATTAAAAAAAAAAAAGAGAGAGAGAGAGAAAGTCGTATGAAGATCTCTCTTTACTTATTAATCTACAAATAAAAATAATTATACAAGTAAACTGATAGGAGTATTCATGCACTTCAATAAAAACATGTATTAACGAGTCTTGGGTTGGTCTTGATCGTGCAAGACAATGACATTGCATTTGTCATTTGCCCTTAGCCATAAATATTAATTTTTGTTGGCGAGTATTTGAAAATATATATTCTTTTAAGATTATCAGATAAATTATAATTTATAAGGTATTAAAATTCATAAACAAATAAACTATTGAATACTATGTCTAATATAAAATATTATTATGAATTAAAGCCATTATAAAATTCATAAATATTTACAAAGAGCATGAACCTGGCTAACTGCTCATCTTAATGTTAGATTCTGCACTATAATTGAGCAAATCCCTCATGTTCAGTGCACCTGATTCAATGAATGAAAAGAATTAAAGAGTTAAAAATCCTTTAAGAGCAAATGAGGTTCTGCTTATCCGTCTCAAAGAGTAATGTATACATACAGGATAAAATGTTGGATTTTTAATTTTAATTATCGTAATTTATATTTTTGGTAATTTTAATTATAAAATAAAAAATAATTACACTGGTAACACAATAAGGGGTTGAAATATGCATAAAATCAAACCAATATAGGTGAAAAAAATCAACTGATTTTTTTAATGGTCACAGATCATTCAATTTTATAATTTTTTTTTTCACATACTCCCTTGATATGCTAATAAAATGAGGGCGTCCTCCAAATTAAAAACGAATAGCATGTCTTAATTCAACTTCTTCCTAGCATTATAAATTGGTTTTTCTTAATAATTTAGAAAAGATAAAAACTTTAGAAATCAAGTGAAAAAAAAATGGGAAATCCTATAATGATCCATTTTAAGTTCTAATTTGACTTATTGATGAGTCGGATTAAGTCTTAATTCGAAAAAAAATTGAAATTCAAGTTCAAAACCAAATTTGATCCTTTTTCGATGGTCCGAATTTACTATTCAAATATATTAAAAAATTAAAAATTATTTAAATATTTTTATAATTAAATTTAAATAAAAATATTATTTTATTTTATAAATAATAATTCGAGTTGAACTGAAATAGCTTAAATCATAAAATATTATATTAAATCCGATTTGAACTAAATCCTTAGAACTGAAGGACCTACCTGAACACGTCGAGTTTTTAACAAAAGTAAGAAATCCCTAATCATAAAATATCGTTTCATAAAAAGCCCAAATAGAAAGTTTGGGTTAATCATAAAAAGCCTCCAAAAAGAATGGATCAATTTCAACTTCGTCCAGGCCCAGTAATATCATAATAATAATCAGGACTAAGCGGGAAGCAAACAAAATCTTTTATTTATTGTAGGATTTATATTTCAAAGACTTTAACCAATGACAATTGCTTGCGTCTAATAAGTAAGGATAAAATCTGGGTACACGTGTCATCTAAATGACAGTTCATCTAAAGTTTTTAAGGTGTCCAAGGCGGTTGCCCCAGTCAAATCCACATGGTATATTGTCATAGGTTGCTTTATCCCCTTCCAGGTCCCACCATATATCCACGTGTCTTCTAGTTCCTTCCAATTCCATATTTCGTCAGCAACATTTTCAATTTTATCGAATTAGATTTATTTTCTCTCTATCTTCTTCCTTTCTTGAAAAGTTAAATCTCGACCGCGAACTAATCCTTTTTTTTTTTCGTTTTCCTTCTGCTTTGTTGCCGCCTTCCACGTTACCCCTGCAAAAATTTTCCTCTTTTTTTTTACATAGAAAATCAAAATCCCTAAGCCAAATCTTTCGCGCTTATTTTTAATCCAAACCTGACTTTTATATATTTTTTCCCTTACTTTTTACGTGTCTCAGATCCGTGAGATTTGAAATCTGGCGTTCCAACAGTCGTGCATGCTTTCTTCTTCGATTAGCTAGAACGCTCTGTTATTTGGATTCGATTTCGGAAGATTTTCCGTGGTTTTTGGCTTTGCATAGGTAGTGTTTTCGGTTAATTTTTTTCATTTGGCAAAGTTATATTTCAAATTCAAATAACGGTTAAGTGGTTATTGGATTTTCTTTTTGAATACTTTGTTAGTTGGATTGATCTTTTGTTTGTTTTGCAGTTCTTTTTTTTTTTTTTTTTTGCCGCATATTGCCTTTTAGAATTGCTTTTGATGCAAACATTCAAGTTTTATACGAATATGGATTCAAGTTTCATTATATAAATACTGAAGTTTGATGGTTCGTTTCTTTTTTTTTTTTTTTTTGATTTCTTGTTTTCAATGCTGTTATTATCAGAAATTTGGAAAGATACAGTTATTGAATGAAGGAAGAGGCAGTTTGTTTGGAAATCTCAGCAGATGAGATTATGGAGAATGTAAATACCGCAAAGCCTGAATTGAAACGAGACCGTGAATGTCTTGAACCGGAAACAGAAACCGAACCGGATGCATCTCCTAACAAGAAACAAGCGAAAGAAGTTTCCAGTGAGGATATCCGATCAGAGGTTTCAAATCCAATTGTTTCGCCCAAAGAAAACGCTTCTAGTTTCCATGACATAAGCAGTGGACACCAAGCTGGTTGCGACGAGGATACCTCAGATTGTTCTGGGAATTCGAGCTTCGAGGAGACTCGCAGTGATAGTTCGGAAATGGTTGATACCTCCGGTGCTGTGTCGAGTTCCCATGTTACATTGGAAATTCCGAAGCATTTGAGTTCATCAGGAATTAGGAAAATTACATTCAAGTTTAGCAGAAGGAAGGAGGATTATTATAATGAAACGTCGTATTCGGTTGGTGGGGAATGTATGAATCTGGAAAATGTTTATGGGAATGGTTCACTTGAATGGAGTAGTCGATATTCTTGTGCTCCCTCTTTGGAATTGAAAGTTTCTAAGGAGGTAGTTCCTAGTAACTACCCTACAAATGTTAAGAAGTTGTTGGGAACTGGCATTCTTGATGGAGCCCGAGTGAAGTATATTTCTATCTCGATGAAGGTAAAAAATTGTTTTCTTTTATCCAAATTAGGGTTAATCTTGTTTTTTTGTTAATCTTTGACTTGTTTTTGGAAGTTATTACCATTTTTCTTTATGATTATTAGAGAGTGCTGGATGGAATTATTCATGCGGGTGGATATTTGTGTGGGTGCTCCTCCTGTAATTTCTCGAAAGTAAGTCTGTCATTCAACTGTTCTAATTCTTACTATTAATTCTGCTTACAGTGCTTAATTCCTTATGATGTATTATTTTAGCTGAATGGATTGTCTGTTGGGTGAGTAGGTGCTGAGTGCCTATGAGTTTGAGCAGCATGCTGGTGCCAAAACTAGGCATCCAAATAATCACATATACTTGGAGAATAGGAAGCCAATATATAATATTATTCAAGAAATAAAGACTGCTCCACTCAGCATTCTGGATGAAGTGATAAAAGACATTGCTGGTACAGCTATAAATGAGGAGTCCTTTCAGGAATGGAAAGGTAATGATTTCTGTTTTAAAGAGCTATGATTAGGTTTATCTTGGTTGGGTATAGGTCTATCCTGTCTGGTGGGTCGTCTTGAGCTTGTGAATAGATTTGTAATTCCATTTTTGTATCTCCAAATACTGCTTATTTGATACACGGGCAAATTCCCTTTTATGTAGAAGAAACAAAATGATGAGAATTGAAATTAGAGGACTGCCATTTTACTTGAGTTTTCTTTCCTTGTTATAGGCAAGAGAATTTAGGGTCTAGTTATGCAAATAGATCACAAAACTATCGCGAGGAGAAATATCTAGGATCAGGTTGCTCCATGTACATAGGAACTTATTGGATGCATCCAATGCGTGTGAGTATTGCATGGAAATTTATGACTCTGTAATAGTAGAAATTAACTCTAAATGGGAAAGAAACGAATTGATATAATCTTGATCAGAGGACATCAATTACATTCGAGGTAAATGCTGTCAGATCTGGTTGGCATGTAAGTAAGAGTAGCCCGCTCAAGCTGTGCATGCACAAGTAAAAGAAAAAAAATGCAGACTTTTCCGTCCTCTCATGAATAGTTGTGCAACAAGAATACTTGATTCTTTTTCCCCTTTTCTGCAATCTCATTGTGTTGGAAGTAAGAATGAATTCTAAGAGTTAGACATCAAATCTACTATTCCAGTTTATTAGTAGATATACCGTCAACCTTCTTAGGCAAAAAGGAAACCTGACGTTTTACCTTGCCAGTACGGAGCCACATTTTATATTTGCTATTGTTCAGGTTTTGACATGCTGTTATCTTCTGCAGCTAGTCTTCAGCGAAGTAAGGGAAAGCTTGAAGCAGAGAAGAAATATAACATGAAACCTCCAAATTTGCCTAATTCTCTAAGGTAAAGTGATATCAAGTTTAGCGACATATTTTTATAATCTTACATGATTCAACTTTTTAAAATTTTTCATCTGTGTCGTTATCTGATGGACAGGTTTCACTGAATGCATTTTCTTGGTTTTCATCCTGCATAAGGATTAGTGGATTCGAATATAGCATCTGAATCTCGTGTTGGCCATTTCAATTTAGTTCTTTTAGCATTGTTTGAGGGGATTTTCTTTTTTTTTGGGACTTATTTGCAAGATTGCACAAGGCTAATTCCTGAAGAGGGTTGTTACTAGAGCTTTTACATTTCTCATAAGATTGCTTGTGTTGTTCTTTTTCTTCTCCACACTTCACTAATAAGATGGCTTGTGTTGTTCTTTTTCTTTTCCACACTTCACGAATAAGATGGCTTGTGTCGTTCTTTTTCTTCTCCACGCTTCCCTAAAGTTCTATCTTTTTTTGTAGGCCTAACTCTGCTATACAACGAAAGAAAACAGCTGATGGTGGCATGAAGAAAAGGTATGCGATGGCATGTATTATGCTTCCTCTCTGGAAATTTTAGATCTGCCTGATTTTAGCTGGAATTTATTTAAACTGTTCGCAGGGATAATGATTTACACCGGTTACTTTTTATGCCAAAAGGACTTCCAGATGGGGCTGAATTGGCTTACTTTATCAAAGGACAGGTGCAATATTTTTATAGGAAATAATATGGTTGATTAGCAATAATTTATGCCGATTACTGGCTGAAAGTCTGAAAGTTGTGTTTTCAGAAGTTACTTGAAGGCTATAAGCAGGGAAATGGTATAGTCTGCAGCTGTTGTGAGAGAGAGGTGAGTTTCTAATTCATTATCAATTTGATGCTAGATCACCTTTCTAATGATGATTTCCTTTAATTTTATTTATTTAATTTGGTATGAGCAGCTTAGCCCTTCGCAGTTTGAAGCACATGCTGGAATGGCTGCCAGAAGACAACCGTGAGTTCCCTTTATAGAATTTGGTCCTTCTCTAGAATGTTATAAATCTTTCTTTGTTAAGTTTCTTTCTTTACACAGATATCGCCACATCTATACATCTAATGGATTGACGCTTCATGATATTGCTTTGTCATTGGCAAATGGGCAACAAGTTACAACTGGTTTCAGTGATGATATGTGTGCAATATGTGGAGATGCTGGAGATCTGCTTCTTTGTTGTGAATGCCCTCGGGCTTTCCATCCAGGTTGGTAATTTTTTTTTTCAGTTGTTTCTTTTTTGTTTATATGTTTTTGTTTGGATAGGTACTTGTCTACTTGATTTTGATGTTTAAACAATTGATATTGAGTGGACAACATCAAACGATACTTCATCTGACCAGTTCATATACTACACATTGCATGTGAGTAAGGACTTGAAGCTCTAATTGGTTTTGAGCTTTCATGCCAAATGATTATCATGGCAATCTTTCTACGAAATATTTTCAAATAATAAAATTGTGGATGCACATGTGTCTTAACTTTTTGTCATTTTACCTCTTAGTTGTAAAAATGTATTCACTACCATTACCTTTATGATGTGCCTGATTTTCTTTTTGGCTTAAGGTTTTCCATCATCATTAATTCCATTGACTGTTTTTGTTGCAGCTTGTTTGAATTTAGAGCACCTTCCTGAAGGTGAATGGTGTTGTGCAAATTGTGCAGATCATCATGGTCCCGGTAGAAAAGCTGTTTCTGGAGAAGCTCCAAGTATGGCGAGACCAATTGTGATACGATTAACAAGGGTTGTCAAAGCGCCAGAGGTTGAAATTGGTGGTTGTGTTGTTTGCAGGTTGTTACCTCTGTAATTTTTTTCTTTCTAGCTTATTCTGTCCCTAAGCTACCAATATTTTTGAATATGAGCTTGAATGTTTGACTACATCCCTCCAAGGCTCCATCTATAAGCGTCAGAAATCTCTTGATAATTTCTTATTTGGATTTTCTATTTTTTCCATTTTATTTATGGATTTCTTACATGTTTACTGCTTTTAGTCTTTATCTGTTATCAATATTTGTGTTATTGATGATTATTATTTTTTTGTCAGGGGCCATGACTTTAGCGGCTCTACGTTTGATGATCGAACAGTTATTCTCTGTGACCAAGTATGTTCAGTTTCCTTATCCTATTTCTATCCAAGAAAGCATTTGCTTTGATATAATATCATCTTTTTCTTTTGTCCTTTCTTAGTGCGAGAAGGAGTTCCATGTCGGATGCCTACGTGAAAGTGGACTGTGCGATTTGAAAGTAAGTTTGAAATGTTCCAGCAGATTAATTGTTAACATACGCATGCTAGTTGAGGTTTTTACCATTTTGTTTTTCTCCACGCAACAGGAAATTCCCAAGGATAAATGGTTCTGTTGTGATGACTGTAACAGAATCCATGGGACTCTCCAGATTTCAGTTTCCTATGGAGTGCAGATAATTCCCACTTCCTTCTCAAATATAATCAGAAGAAAGCTTTTAGAAAAAGGATTATTTACTGATGGGGCTGTAGATTGTGTCAAATGGAGAATTCTGAGTGGAAAAAGCCGTTATCCCGAACATCTGCCATTACTTTCAAGTGCAGCTGCAATATTTCGAGTAAGCTTTTCCTTGTTTGAAACATATTAAATTTCAGTGTATTAAACTAGCTGCTCAGGAGTTTTATATACTTACCTGTCAACTGACCTCTTTGTTAGAACATATGTTACCTTTTACGAAACTTCTTAGTCATGTACTGCAAGTTTGTTGGGAATAATGCATGTTGCCCAAACTTTTTCAAATTGAAATTTTAAGATAAGCTCATTGCCATAAGTGGTTATGACTTTTAAACAATATATAAAAGGAGCTTTTTCTTGGAGTGAATACAAATGAACTCACTGAAATATTTTCAGAAAGACTGCTATTTGCATATACTTCGATCCAATTTTAGTTTTAACTAAAGCAGTTGAAATTCTTAAGCATACAATCATTTTGAGGTTGGGTACACAGGAAATAATCAATCCTAGAGATTAGGATTTATTTTGAATTTTGTGCACTTATTATGGGTGGCTGATGGATAGTATTAAGATCCAGCTTAACAAAAGAAAAAGTGTGCTTCTCAGATCAAATTGATGAAAACCCATCCATGCAAATTATTAGAATTGCACTTGGTGAAGCAGCCAGGATTTCAAAAATAAACTAATGTTGTAACTTAGTTTGACTACAGTCAGAACTATTTCGGTTTTCTATGGGATTTTTGTGAATGCTAACTGCTTTTAGATTATTGATTCTTCTGCAGATATTGTATTATTCCAGTTGTATTTAGCAATTTCCTGTTGGCATAAGTTATTTTCACTTCTTTTGACAGGAATGTTTTGATCCTATTGTTGCAAAATCTGGTCGTGATTTGATTCCTGTCATGGTATATGGGTATGTACTCATTCTTAACTGTGCCATTTCTTTGCCTTAAAAAGGAGTAGAATCTCTATATGGTAAGAAAATATTCTCAAGAATGTGTGTTTATTTGTATGTAGTTAGTAGGACATCTTGCTTTATTTGTCACAATTTTTGCAGCTTAATGATATTATTAACATTGTTAAGACAAATAATTTTTAAGCAGTCTGGTTTGTTTCGATTGTATCTGATGGTTACTTTTTGAATTTTTTTAGGAGAAATATATCTGGACAAGAGTTTGGCGGAATGTATTGTGTGGTTTTGATGGTGAGGTATATTGCTCTCTCTCTCTCTCTCTCATATGGTCGTGGAGTTGCAAGGTGTTATTGTTTTGTTTTCACTTGATTACTCTATTGCTGTATGAATTTAAGCATGATGCGCATGCACAGGTCTGTTGTTGTGTCAGCTGGTCTTCTTAGGATATTTGGTCGGGAGGTTGCTGAGCTCCCTATAGTAGCTACAAGCAGAAAACATCAAGGAAAAGTAAGTGTGTTATTAGATCGGAATAAGAATATGCTGTGTTCTTGCTGTCAACTTCAATCCTTCTCTACTCTCTTTTATGTTCATTGCAATTCTATGTTGAACTTTACAAATTTGTCACCTTAAAATGCTTTAAGATGGACCCCTAATGCTGTCATACTCATGTAGTTTGTCGATTTTGTTCTTAGTCTTCCAATCTGTGTGAAAAAACAACAGCTGTATCTTCTTTGATCTTGTTACAGGGATATTTCCAGGCATTATTTGCTTGTATTGAGAGGTTACTGAGTTCCCTGAATGTGGAAAATCTGGTGCTTCCTGCAGCTGAAGAAGCTTTATCAATATGGACAAAGAAATTTGGCTTTGCAAAGATGAGTGAGCAGCAAGTAAGTGCCATTCTAGGGCATCAATTTAACCTATTTTTACCAAATGCATATAAGACGAGGAGAATTAAGCCATTGTCAACGTTATTTTATGTTCAGTTGTGTAAGTACCAAAAGGAGCTTCAATTGACTATTTTCAAGGGGACATCCATGCTGGAGAAAAAAGTGCAGCCGATATCAGAATAAATCCGATCATCTTCCCAGTAACTCTTCATCCAAATAGCCCGAGTTGGCCCCATTAACATTAGCTTTATTTTGTTTGTAAAATTGGGGAGAAAAGTTTCCCTTGTTTACAGTTTTTGTGTGACTGAATCCAGCAAACATTGCATGCTGACCTTTTATCGTGCATGCATGCAGCAAGAACAATCTTTTTTTGTCTTTTAGGGAGGCATTCTTTTTAAACTTTTTGAGTATGTAAAAAAGGAAAAAAAAAAGAATAAATCTTCTAACAAAAAGTGGTTACTGTCATTCTGCTTCTCTTTGTATGACCAAAAAAAAAAAAAAAAAGAGGAAAAAGAAAAAAAAAATATTTCGTAATGGCTTGTGTAGGATTTTCTTGTAGAATTATATAATATGTATAAAAAAGATATTGTGGACAATTTTTTAACTTTGAATTTTCTGATTTTTCTTCCACGCTTCATATATTACTTATCAGTTTATGGATTATTAATTCATTTTATTGATTCCTTACTTTTCAAAATATATTCATAAATCGAAACAAACCAAATAAAAGACTGATTGACACCTCTCGAGACTCAAACTGGTCAAATTCATCCGTTTAAGTTATTTTAATTATTAAATTATTTTTATACTTTAAATATATTTTAGAATTAAAATATGATATTAATATTTATAAAAACATATTTTTAAAGTATAGTACGATGCCAACAAATCTTATCCATCCCTTTTCTTGAGTTAATCAATCAACGTATTGATACTTTTAATTTTAATTTTTGTTTTTTTACATCAAATTGAAAAACAAATCGTATAAATTCAAAGATGCGTAGCCAAATTGGATCTCATAATTGAAAAATAAATTAGCTAAAATGAAAATAATTAATTATGTATAGAATATCTCATAACGTTATAATATAATTCATTATTAAACAAATATATTAACTCAATAATATTGACAAATAAATATTTTTGAACATTTAATTATTAAAAATAGGATCTGCATGGCAGGTCATATTCTTAGGACTCTCAAATTCTTTCTTCCAATAATTTTAATCGCCTATTATTTAATAATAGTAATAATAATAATAATAATAATAATAAAATAATCGCTTGTTCCTTAAAATAACAAATAAAAGAAGTTCTCGCGTGTGATAAACATCGAACGGCTGGGATGTTCCTTCGACTTGGCACATCATAGTCAAGCAAGCAGCGAACAATACATTATTATTACTGGAAACTTCGAAGTCGTCACAACTGACGTGTAAACGGGGTTTTTAGCTCTTCTTTTCAACATTTAAATCTCATAAACCCTAAACGCTAATCTAATAGGTTCCGTTGCTCTCTTTCTTTTTAACAGCCGCTCTACCTCTTTTGACTTCGTTCCGATGGCTTTGGCTTCCAGGCTCCGCAACGTCTTCACCGGCTCTTCCCCTCTTTGTTCTCAGTTCGCTTCGGTTCGTCTGAATTCGACTCTCACTTCCCCGAAGCTCTTCATTAGCGGTATTTTATCATTTCCTTTGTTTATTTATTACTTTTTCTTGGTTTTTATTTTATGAATTGTTTTGTTTAGGTTAATGAAAAAGTAAATGAAAATTGCGTGAAAAATGGAAGCAATCTTATAAAATTAGTAAAAATTATCCAAAATAAATGCATTGGTAAGGTGCTAATACAAAGTTGATGAGCGAAAATTAGAGAATTTCTTCCTTTTCTGTTGAATTAAACATAAAGCATACATTTATGGGGCTAATCAAGCTTTAAAGACATAACCTTTATTATTGGGGAAAAATTTATCAGAAAAAAGTTTGATCTTTTAGTATAAACCATGTTACCCTTTTTACCTATTTAGTTATTCCACAAAAGAATTTAGTAGTTGCCTTGTCATTTGTCGGAAAAATGCACTGCAATCACATTATCACTTCAAAGAAAGGTGAACAAAGGACTGAAGTAGCAGTATCTATGGTGTTGTGGCGTTATGTCATTGTGCCTTCGGACCTTTCCAATCAAGGTTCCAATTTTTTTGGCATCTTGTGCGGCAATTTTTGTCATTGTTGTCGAGGTGTGCAACTTAGCCCCAGACAGCAAAAGAGCCTTAGATCTTTTCAGGTAAGGCACATTTGATAATTGGCATGCAGGATGCGGCTAAGCATGCTATTTTGTAAGGCGATAGGGATAAAAACAACCCATTTGATTGAAATTTTCTTTAATTTCTTTAATTTTTAATTTTTTTCATTAGATGTACCTTTACTAATAAGAAAGGGGATAATATTCTAGCTCTCTACTTTTTAATGTTTGGGTATTCAATAACAAACATGGGACCATAAGGAAATCATTCATATTGTTCAACAAAGGAAAATGAAAATTTCGCATGTTTTGTAGATAAAATGGACCACTCTTTAAAGTTTATTATCTAAATTATATATCTTAAGCTTATACGCGCACACACACACACACACACACACACACATACATACATACGAAAAACACCCTTATATATATATATATATATATATATATTCAAATATTGTGTGTTACGTCACTCGGGTGAGCGTTTTTTTGCACCTTAGACAATATAAGGATTCTAGCGCCTCGAGCATGCCTTGCATCCTTGATAACCCTGGTTTTAGTAACCCTGAGGAGTCCTTGAAATATGATAGCTGGTTCAGGGTCTTGGGTCAACATCAGAAGCTAGCATTCATTGGGATAGCAATCAGGATTAGTTGCGTTGAGGTGGTGTCTAGTGAAACTTAGAATTAATTGTCGTTGGGTTAGTTAGATTAAGGTGGCATCTTTAGGAGCAAGATAAAAAACTTATGGTACCATGAAGTTCAATGCCCTTATCTACTATGGCTGATTTGCATTAAAATGACAATATTTAGGCAAAAGAAAAGGATTTTGTGGACTGTTAATCTCTTTATCTGGTTGATATTCGGAGGCTGTTGTCAAAGTGCCAACTTGTAAGCATGTACGAAATCTACATTAACAGATGTAGGATTATTACTGGCTCAAAATAGCTTTCTCAGCATTGAACTATCCTTCCTTTTTGTTTTGTTGATTAGCTGTTATGCTACGGTTTCAAAGGAAAAAATCCGAGTATATCATGTTGAACCTAGTCACAATTATGGGTTAAATGAAGAGCGAATAAAATTCGTAAAAGATGCGTATTCTCGCGTAACTCCTAAGCTTTTCAAAGTGAGAGGTTGTAAATTTGTATTGAGCAGAAAGATAAAGCTCCTTTTGTCCTTTCCTTTTCACCTTTCATCTAGCCCAAGATCATGTCTAGGTTCAGCTTTGCTGTAGAAGTGCGGAACCCGGTATAAATAACTAGAGCTGGCACATACTTTAACAAGCAAGAACTAAAGGAAAGGGTATGCCAGGTGCCCACAAGAGTTCCCCCAGGCACTTCAGTTTATTTCTAGGGCTTAAAACCTCCTAGCCATTTACTGAAGTGTTTGGGGGAACTCCAGTTGACACCTGAGACAGTTAAAGTTAGGATGGGGAGAGCATTACGAGTCTATGTATGGATGGTTGTAATTACACTGATGAAAAGCTAGGTTTATAGCAATGGTGTATGTAGTCACGGATGAATTCTATTACAAGTAGTGCAAACTGAAATTTTAGTTAGAATTATTCTTTTCCTCCTTAAGGTGGCAGTGTTTCTCTGGAGTGAACAAATAAGAGAACTTGACATTAGTTGTTTTTTTTTCTTTTTTCTTAATTTCATTTAATGGTTCCTTTCATCATTGTCTGCTGATACTTTTTTATCTTAATTGCCCCTTATCCTGGTCTATGGAGCAGGTCTTTCAAGAGAAACAACAGATGAACAGTTTAAAGAGGCGTTTAACCCGTTTGGCCAGATTCTTGACGGTTTAATTCAACCCCTCCCCACATCGTCTCTTTTTTTTTCTTTGATCTTTGGACTTATGTTTCTTTACCAGCAGCATACTTCTTCACGCTGCTTTCATCCTGATTTATTGCTTTAAACGATCCTGCAGCAAAAGTCATAAGAGATAGAGCCACTGGAAGGTCAAAAGGGTTTGGTTTTGTTACATATACGACCATCGAAGAAGCTGAGAAGGCCAGAGAAGAAATGAATGCTAAGTTTTTGCATGGATGGGTTATTTTCGTAGACCCTGCCAAACCAAGGGAATCCAGACCTCCACCGAGATCAGAATCAGGGCCTTCTGAAACAGGTTTCAGAACAAACAAAACTGTAGGATGGTGCGGGTAAGTTCAGTTCAACAAAGATGGAGCCATGGAGGAATTCATTTGAAGGCTACAAAGTTATCATATATATCACCCTATAATTTTTCAGCAGAAGATAGAAGTTGAATCTATGATTTGTTTGTTCGGGATTGGGGAAACCTGTTGAAGTGTTTACCCTATTTGTACTCAATTTTATTTTCCTTGTTGGACCTGTTAATTATATTTTGCTAAAGTTCAAAAAATACTTTCAACCCTTCAACCTCATATGAGTTTTCATCCCTTTGAATTCATTCCCACAGTCATAAACTTTCTGAGGATGGTTGCCGAACATGATGGTATGGTTGTCTTGTTGAGTAACAGATTTTAACTCGACCAAAAAAGCCATAGCGGGTTCCTTGAAGAACATTCAAGTTACTTTGCACTTTGTAGGCTTAATGAAATCCAAGTAAGTTGCCATCGTAAATGTAATATACTTACAAGTTGCAGTGCTCAAATCTTATTTCTTATTTCTTTTTTTTTTTCATTCATTTTGGTGCTCAAGTGGGGATGGTTTTCTTATTCCTTGATGATGCTTGGGAAAAACTTGAATTGAGCTTTTGCTTAAAAACCAGTTACGGTACATCTAATCATTTCAAGATCTTAATGTATTTTGATTGACCCTCCCTAACCTATTATGATTTAAGTTACTCAAGTACTGTTTAAAAAAAAATCGAATCAAATTCGGATAATTCAAGTTTAATATAATATTTTTTTATTATTATTATTTAGTATTAAAAAGGTAGTGCAGTTCTCCATGACGTGATTTTTTCAGAGAATACTCCCACAATACAAAAGGGTTCTGAACTGCTGCCAATGTTAAAACCATCAAGGTTGCCTGAGGCATTGACGACTCGATCCTGAACCTCAAGTGGCTTATAATACCTATCGGAAACCCCACCGCCTCTGCGAAACTGTTTGTTGTCTTTACCGCCACCACTACAACGTGAGAAGTTGTTGCCCTTCCGCCCTTTCTTTCCGTTTTTCTTCTTGTCGTTCTTCTTTGACTTCTGCTGACTTTTGCCTCTAACGGTGTGTAATACTGACGTTGGTGGAGGATCGTACACATCAGGGGCCCATGTCAATGTCAGCTCCTTCAATGGTAATCCCTGTTTCTGACGGCTACCTTTAAGGGCAGACACTAGCTTCAACGGAGTCTGTTAAAGGGTTAAATGCCAGTAAGAATAGAGGGAAATAAAATGGAGCAATGTACCTTAACGAAGGCCTGCTAAAGATTCTAAAAAGCTATCAACTGACCTAAGGACACTGTTTTAAAGTTATTATATGTACAAATATCTTCGTCCAATGCATCCATGAATGAAATTATCATTTACTGCATTTAATATAATATTATCACTATAAATAATATATTAACTAATCTTCAGGAGTGCTTAAGCACTAGTTAAACAAAACTCTAGAAATTAAGAGGTACAAAAGACGCTTACAGGCAAAGAAATTGAACAGCAGCAAGGTGACTGCACCGAATCCTCAGAGAATATCCGCCTCAATGCAGTTTCAATTTCGTAATCATCTTCAAGAGGAGAGACAGCACAAGGAAATGATGCAAACTTGCTTAAACACTTTTTTGGAGGTTTGCTTTGATGTTGCTGCTCAAGTAACTCATCCGCACCACTCGTATCGCCCCCATCAGATTCAATATCATATTCATTCAAACAAGCACGAAGTATAGCCTGCTCAATGTCACTGAGATCATCTACCTGTGGAGAACCCAACATATCCTTTTCTAATACCAATGAATACAAAGAGTTCTAGCTGCAAAAAAAAAAATGGACAGTCCAGCATTATCACAATGGTTGAGCAGGAAAAAAAATTAGGGGCAGGTAAAATATCATACTTGGATTAGAATATACACACATATATACCTATAAAATACTGAAATTAATTCTAAATCAAGCTGAATATTTTCATATAATTAATTAAGACGAACTCAACATTCATATACTGTAAACAAATAAACTATGAGTAATATTCACATAAATGTAGCTAACAAATTCAAACATCCACCATAAATAGTGCAAAATATTAAATAAAGGAGGAAAAGAAAAAAAAAGAAAAAAAAAAAGCAAGAGCTGAAACAGCTATCAGCTAGATGCTGTGCGAATAGCACCTGCTAAATGGATAAGGATAACATATATACCTTTATTAAGACGGCTACTGCAATCGATTCAGGATCTTAAAACCTCCGAAATGAGCAAACACCAGTCCACGGTCGAAACCAAACCTCCGATATTCGGAACAAACTAGATTCCCATGTATCGTAGGGAAAAACAAAAGAATCTAGAAGAAGACGGCAAATAGAGAGGAAAGAAAAGAAAGAGGGAATAAAACCACAAAAAAAGGCAATAATTTTGATGGGAAAATGGAAAATGTTAACTAAGATCACCGCCCCGATAACTCTTTTCAAGATGTTTCAAACGATAGGAACATAAACCAGCATGAAAAGAAGTCAAGGAAGGGACCAAAGGAAGCGAAATCGATTCAAAGGATAACGAAGCCATATTATCTTTCTACGCTCTTCGAAACCCCTAATTTTGTAAAGAGAAACAAAAACCTATTTTTTTTCTTTTCTATTTCTTTGTTAATCGATCGAGATTTAGAAGAAAAAACATTACTAGAGATAAATAGATGGAAGAATAAGATGAAGGGGATGGGATCAGCACTGCAGCGAAAGGTCAACCGATGTACTCTATAATATAGGAAGGAAACAATACTGTGTGAGAATTGGTGGATATTGCGGATATTTGACACCGCATCAGGACCGTACACGTTTCAATCATTAATTGTACTGTATTTTATTTTCTCTGATTAAGATTTTTTTCTAAGATTTTGTTCATTCTATATTGTGGAAAATTGTAAACAAAAACTCTTGGTTTTATTTCAATGAGGTTAATAAAGGATTATTTAATTATTAATTTAAAATTTTTTATATTTAAAGTAGTAGTTTTATTGAACTTAAAGAAATTAATTAATTGCATGTTTAATTTATTTATCTATTATTAAGTTATTTAATGTCATTAGATATTGATTAATAATTTTTAGACTTTTATCATGTTTACATTTGATAATATAAAATATAACTTAAAGATTTTAATAAATAGATGATTTGAGTCTAAGTATGATGTCAAAATGTAAATCTCAAAGTTCACTTAACTTTGACTATTTTTATAAATAAATAGTCTGAACCTACTTAAATCAACTCATATTAATTTTTTTTATTTTTTAAAAATTTTAATTTTAAAAAATTTAATTTTATTTAATAACCTAAGGTAATATTTTAAAAATAAAATATAATAAATATACTTTTTAATTGAATAAAATAATATATTAAAAATAAATAATTTTTAAATAATAATTAAATAAATTTCAACTGATTCTTGAAAATTACTAATAAGCAGACTCATAAAACAATGCCAAGCATCTATCATGCTTCTCTTCAAAAAAAATTTTTTTATTGTTATTTTAAGCAAAACCCAAGCTACTTCGTTGCTCTGCCACCACCCACCAAGCTGCACTGCCGCTTTGCCGTGTCTCCGCCGCTCTACCTTCGACTACTCACTGCAGCTCCGCTCGGACCTCGACCACTCGTCTTCTCTACCAAAGGCACATCAAACGCTACTCTTGAAATGTAAGTTAATCTTTTTCTTCTTTTTCATCATAAAAGCCTTCCCTTTTCTCGCAAATTCATTTGCTTCTGTTTTAGATTTTAGGCATATTAAACTCATTTTTTAAAAAATTTCTCAAAAGTTTTGTTTTCTATGCATTGCAATCTAAGATTGATCCGTTTGTTGTCGAGAATCATTCAATTTTCAAGTTTTGTTTATATATTTTGATAATATTTTAGTCATTTTAATTTTTTTAAAAAAAATACTTATTAAGTTGGTCTATGATGATAATTTGTATATCTTATTTACATATTTTATTATTTAATAATTATATTTAAAATATTTTATATTTATATATTAATAATTTATATGATATAAATTTTAAAATATTTATATATATTAATATTATATTTATTTTATTTTTTATTATATTTTTAATTCTTTTTTATATTATTATGTTTAACATTGTCAATAAGCCTATGGATAGATATATTTATTAAAAACGATTCTGCACCATTGACTTTGATTCCAGCTATACAAAAATGACGTGGCGCTTGCATCACATAAACTGCGGGGTCCACTATTGAGAACTTATCCAATCCATGTTCTTTGCCCCCAATTTCTAACCCAAAATCCTCGTCAAAAATCCAATTAACGAAAAGACCAAAAAAAAAAAAAAAAATTTGTCTGTCCCACTGGAACGGCTGTATTTTACGTGTATCGCCAAACCAAAGTTTACTTCACTCCCGTCGATTACACAACCAATCCAACGGCTATCATCTCTCGGTCCTTAAGCCGAATGTCTCCCCCTTTCCTCACCCAATCCCATATAAAGAGTACCTCTTTCTCCGTTTGACTCTCGGGAAAAAAATATTACTGCGAAATTTATATTGATTTTCCTTTTTTTTTTTCCTTCTAATTTTTCTGGTTTTAAGAGATGGATGCCGGAGCGAAAGTTAGGAAAGGAGCTGGAGGAAGGAAAGGAGGCGGTCCAAAGAAGAAGCCGGTTTCTCGCTCTGTGAAATCCGGGTTGCAGTTTCCGGTCGGTCGGATTGGTCGTTACTTGAAGAAAGGCCGTTACTCTCAGCGCGTGGGGAGCGGTGCTCCCATCTACCTAGCTGCTGTTCTTGAGTACCTTGCTGCTGAGGTAATTTCACCTTCTCTTTTATTATTATTTTACCCCTCATTTTTTTTAAACTTCATTAGGTTGGCACAAAATTTTTCTATTGAAATTTTGTGTCTTTACGTTAAATCTGCTCTCTCTTTTATGATTTGGAGTTGTTGGGTTTTTGGTTGACTATTTAGGGTTTGTGTTAGTGAGGAAATTGGAAAAGAGAAAGAACGAAAATTTACGCTTGAGCCTTGAAGATAAAATAATGTATTCTTCAAATAGTAAAACAGAGCTAAAGGAAAATAGTTAGATCTAGAAATGCACAAATTTGCTTTTGATTCGTTAAGAAATTATCTGCATTGAATTTGGGTTACCTTTAATGTTTTGTTTTGGCTGGTACATTCCCAGTTTTATATACCCTTAAAGTATGTTGCAAAGTTTGGTTTTTTGTGTTATTTAAGGTTCTGGAGTTGGCTGGTAATGCTGCAAGAGACAACAAGAAGAATAGGATTATTCCAAGGCATGTTCTATTAGCTGTAAGGAATGATGAGGAACTTGGGAAGCTTTTGGCTGGTGTGACAATTGCTCATGGTGGAGTTTTACCCAACATTAACCCAGTTCTTCTGCCCAAGAAAAACGACAAGGTGACCAAGGAACCTAAGTCACCGTCCAAGGCTACTAAGTCTCCAAAGAAGTCACCTAAGAAGGCTTAGTTCCTAGTCATTGTTTGTTATTTCTCTCATGTATGTAACCCTTCCTTTGTGTAGTCTGGTTGTAGGAAAAATGTTGACGGTGATAGGAAATTAGGGGCCATTGTACTTTCTAATTGATTCTGTGTGTTGTCTAAAACATCTTACATTTCGAATGAATGAATCGAAATCTCGATTATCCAATTCTGTGTTTGTGGTATTAATTGTATTGGTTATAGTCCACTGCTCTAAATTACTTGGTTGCTTTTGATTATCGTCAACCATTTATGATTAAACCAAGCTTTGTATGTTTAGCTCAAGATTGAGCTCTCAGATATTATATTACATTGAGGTTTCTTTGTTTGCTGATAGTTAAGGTTATTTTTGCCAAACATAGAAAAATACCGAGTGCCAAATAGTTAAGATTTCTTGCTAGCTTGAATTCAAACCTTCGTATGAGAATTGAGTAGTGGCTTTTATCAGCTATCAAATTCTATATCCATCATTGTCGCATAAAAAGTTAAAAAGGGAAAATAAACAATCTCAAAGGGATTTGGGTTTCCCTCAACCTACGAACCCAGCTGCATAGCTTCAAAATTTCTGCTGTACTTATAAGGTTTTTTTTTTTTTTTTTAATATGTTTGGTAGGAAAAAGATGGAAGCAAGGAGAAAAGTATATGAATTTGATTTTTTGTCCATGTTATAAGGCTTGAAAACCAAAGGAGAGAAAGCGTAATTGTTGAACTAGAGAGAGGTGGAACAAGTAAACCAGTAAAGTTTTACTTACACAGTATAGGATCAGGTCAACAGCTCCCTATTTTCATGTTGGCAAAATTCAAGAGCTAAATGGATGACATCTGATGGGAGGCAAATTGTTCAAACTTCAAACCACTGTTTGGGGCAAACAAAGCTTTATTAAGGCAAATGTTCAACAAATTGTTGCTTCCCTTTCACTTCACTTCATGTCTTGTCTTGACCTGACCTAACCTCACCTCAAAGAAATCTTTGATTCGTTTATCTCCTCTGAAGTTTTTCATTTTGGAAAACGAACACTTTTATCCTTGTTTAACTTGATAGAAACATGACCAAAATAACAAGTTCTAATATAAGCAAAATCCATCCATATATAGATACACTCCCTTCAATAACACATCCAAACGTAATCCACGATTATAAACTAAAATTAGATCAAAATATTTAAAATCATAATTATTAAGTCCAGTACATTGTATTACCCCACTTCCATTTTCCTATCTATTACAACTATAACATTTCGATTAAAGCATTATTTTAAATAAAAACCCTAAAATCCGAAACCGAATATACTAATTGGATTGCAGTCTTTAATAATAAAAAAAGACTATAAATCTAAGAACTGGTAAACTTGGTAACCGCCTTCGTTCCTTCAGAGACGGCGTGTTTCGCCAATTCACCAGGCAAAACCAATCTCACTGCCGTCTGGATTTCCCTCGATGTGATCGTCGGCTTCTTGTTATACCTGGCCAATCTCGAAGCCTCCTGCGCCAGTTTCTCAAAGATATCATTGATGAAGCTGTTCATAATCCCCATGGCTTTGCTTGAGATCCCGATGTCAGGATGAACCTGTTTCAAGACCTTGAAAATATAGATCTTGTAAGTCTCGGTGCTTTTCTTGATCTTCTTCTTCTTCTTCTTTTCTCCGCCTTCTTTTGAGATCTTTTTCTCAGCCTTCGGCCTCTTCTCTGCCAACGCTGGGGCTTTCTCCGCTACTGGCTTTTTCTCGGCGGGCTTCTTCTCGGCCTTTGGCGCCATTGTCTATGAAAATGGGAAGAAGAAAATTATAGCCTTAGAGAAGGTATTGACCGATCTAAGAGGAATCAGGAAAGAGCCAATTGAGAGAGTTCGGTGGAGAGAGTGAAAGCGAGAAGGGATTGTTTATATAGAGAGGTGAGATGGAATTTGATTGGTTAGTTGAACTTCACGCGGATCAATGACGTGGCGTAGTTTGAGCAGTTAGATAAACTCGAGGGCAGGGAGATGAACAGTTGAGATAATATTATTTAATTTAATTAACAGAATAATATATGGGCTTTAGATTTGGACTCAATTCTAAATTTGCAATTTTATTATATAGTCTCTGTGGCCCAACGCAAGGCATTCAAATTGGGCCAGGCAGCGTCAGAGGTGGGAGCATTTAAACGACATATTTTTGGCAAATCATTTGTATAAAGTTTTTAAGCGAACAAAATATACCCATTTGAAATTAATTAATTTAAAATTTTATGTCCAAGAGTTAAATTTAACAATATAAATATAGTCATTGTGCACCTCAAATTTTAAAAGTAGCTTTGACTTTTACAAATTACGATAAAATAATTCACAAGACTGTAAAGTAAAGTACATCATAAAGCAAAATAAAAGTGATTGGCATTATGCACCAAAAAAAAAAAAAAATCGAGAATCAACCGAATGAAGAAAAAAATTGTAGCCACTATCGTTACAGTGAAAATTATACAAAATTATCGCCATCATCATTGCATAATCGTCATAACATCAAACAACCATTTCTTATATAGATGAAAAGTACTTTAATAGATAGTAGAAACATATTTGTAACTATATATATATATATATGTATATATGCAATGAACTACCGCCTTAAGCTCTCCACTATGTAGTCCGCGTACAAATTCCTTCAAAACAGAACGTTGAAATGAAAATAAAATCAGTGACAAAAAAAAAAAAATCGAACTAGACTGATTGATCAGATCGGTTGCATAAAAATCGAAAGCCTGTCCAATGAAATTAAAGATATAAAACTTAAATTGTGTCAAACTGATTGAATAGGTAAAACAGGACAAATTTCTGGCTTTATATTTATTGCATATAAACAAAGTCTTACGTTAGCTGCATGTACTTTCTCTTACCAGAGGCACAGGGGATTAGAGACGGGAAAAACCATCACTTACATGGAATGCTGGATTGCCTCATAAGCAGCAGAGGCGGGCAGAAAGTCATTGACAGCAACTTCCTTGTTCTCATTCTTCTTGTCTGAAAAAAATTTATAAGGCAAAAAGAAAGTTATAAAAGGAAGGAGCAGTTTAAAGCAGATATCTTTATTCTTTCCTTTGTATAACAACTTACATACATCACTTCATTTGTTACTAAGAATAATTAAACTTACAGTCTTCAAAGAAGCGGCGAATCTCAGCCAAACGGTGAGGTGGAAGTTCCTTGATATCATTGTAGTGACGATACTCAGGATCATCAGCACAAACGGCAATAATCTTGTCATCTTTCTCACCCTACATTCATAATTGCACATTTTTTCTCATTTGCTTTAAAACACTATCTAAGAGTTAGCAGGAGTATTTTAATCAGTGGTGAATGTATACCTGATCTATCATAGGCATGAGACCTATAGCTTTAGCCCGAAGAAAGCATCCTGGAAGAACTGGTTCCTGCAGGTGTTTCAATGGTAAAATAAGTAATTGCCTTAAAAAGTTTTAGACCATTTGGATATGCACAACATTTTAGTCAAAGATACACTTTCTGGACCATGTAAATCTCAAAGCGAACTGGACAAACCAAACCGGCACAAGAGAGAGTTTAAAAGCATGAAACATGTTAGACAACCGTGCATTAAACTATGATATTTCCAACAAAAATGTGGATCAAACGGTGTACCTGCATGATAATCAGGACATCCATGGGATCATTGTCTTCACAAAGAGTACGAGGGATGAAACCATAGTTGTGAGGATACACAACTGATGAATAAAGGACGCGATCAACCTGGCAAATTTATGCAACTTTCATCCCAATTAAGAAGCTATAAGGTATTGCGAGTACAATTCGATAGTAAATGGTAAGTAATTACCTTGATCAAACCAGTTTTCTTGTCAAGTTCATATTTCACCTTGCTCCCTTTCCCAATTTCAATCACCTGCACAAATTAACCACAACTTCACTATAACAATAATCAACTAACAACTCTTAAATGCTTTGTTATTAACGAAGACTTTACTATCTCCTGATTTTAAAGGAATTGCAAAAATGTTAATTCTTTCATTCCTTAAGCATGATAACTGATAAATGATATGGTCATTTGAAAATATCCAAGAAGCCAAATGTTTATAAGTCAATCATTTGGTTCAAATTGTCAAATGGTGTACATTTTGTAGGAATGTCTGAAGCATTTGATCCCATCTCAAACATGCTATTCAAAATGTAAATACTAATAATGGGAAAGAGGGTAAAGTTTAGTATACTTACACAGTTGAAAACCATTGGAGCTCCAGGTCCTATGATAAAAATTATAAATAGTAGAAAAAAGTAGCACATTATTAGATTACAACAAATCTATACGAAAACCGAAAGAAAACAATACCCAACTTAAGTTGACATTGCATACCAATCTCAAGATCATGCCATGGGTGAGCAGCGACGGACCTCCTGGCCAATGACGAAAGGATCCTTTCATTCAAAGGAGGATGTGAAGAGCAGCGAGAGTCAGAGGACTTGGCTGGGGTCTCAATTGGTGGAGCCATCTCTGTGAGTTAAAAATAATGTGGCGATAACTAAGTTAGCAAGTTATTGAATCAGATTTACTGCACTAAAAATTCCATTAGTAATTCTCAAGTTCGAAATTAAACAGCAGTAATAAACAACGAGCATAAAAATTTCATTTATCTCATTTTTTTTTCTAATATTCCTCTCATCTTACCGATCATATCTTTAAACCAATCAAATGCTTATAAAAATATGCAACCAAAACAAAATTGTCGCCACACATTGGCTAAAAGTCGTTCAACTTTCAGAAAACTTCCTAAGATTTGCATTGGCCACGGAGCTTTTCACTTAGGAAAGCTGAAGGTTTTCGTAGCAGCAGAGTATCGTCAAATATAACAATAAGCAAACAGTTCAAAGCAAAATTCTCAAGAATCCAAAGGAAAACTGCAAAGAAAAAAAAAAGTCAAGAATTCTACGAATTGAACTTTTCTACTTTCTGATTGGAAAAACAATCAGAGAATTTATATTAAAAAAAAACGATTTCCTAGCAGAGTCCCTCGCACAGCAATTCCACAGTGGATTTTTTAGAAAAAAGTTTTGGAATCGAATAAACCTATAACTTAGAAAACACAGATCTACAAAATACTACCACTCAAATCAACACAAAATGCTAAAAGAAGAAAATACAGAATCAAAACCAACCAAAGTAATAAAAAAGCGATTTCAGCTCAAGATCAACGCCAGATGATTTCTCACCAGCAAAAATAAAATAAATGAAAAAAAAAAAAGAAAATCAACTAATCTCGGACAAATTTAAAGCAAAAAAAAAGAAAAATATGTATCCATCTCGGATTCTCTGTTACAGCCAAGTTACAACTTACAACAAGCAGAAGCAATCAGATCAAAAAAAATCTTTTATAAATAATAAAAAAAAAGAGCAGAAACGAGAAGAAACGGAGCATAAAATCATGAAAAATCAAGGATCTAACAGTTGAAAAAGAGATTTGAAACATACCTGCAACAGTTTCCAGTTCTTAACAAATTGAGCTTTCAAGAAGCTAGAAAAACACACACAGATCTCAAAAACAAAGAGAATAAAAAACAGAACAGGAAAAAGAGAGAAAAAGGAAAGAGTAATGAAGAGAAATAATAAAACTCTATGGGACGCTTAGGCTCAAATAGAGAAGCAGCAATGAAAGCTGTGCGCGTTCCCGCTCACTTTCTTCGTTACCATAATGCCATTTAGAGAAAAAAAAATTTAAAGTCTAAATTAAAGTTGAAAAAACAAAAAGGAAAAAGGGAATATCTTTAAGTGAGAAATAAAAAGGGAACCTAACGGATATTCTGCGGGAGCGAATAAATCGTGGTACCCAGTTGTAATAATCCGATATTACGCGTCGTCTGGTGATTGGGGGTTAAGGTGAACTGGAGATTGGGACCCACTGGCTGGACAGAGACGGAGTTCCTAACGGTCGTGCGGTGCTGCTTGTGATTTGGCCCTCGCTTTTAATCGACGCTGACGAATCTGCTCTCTACGGCTTGTTTGATCCTCCAAAATGGTTGGTTACTTAGCTCGAACGTTATCTTAATTTTATCATAATATAGATTTCGTTTGGCTAAAACATGTAATATTATTTTTAAAAAAACAATTTTTTTAGATAACAATGAAATGTTTTTTCGTGTTAAATTGATAGTGTAATTAAAATTTTATTAATAATAAATGATAAAAAATGTAACTTTTTAATGTATAATTGATTGAAAAATATCAACATAAATCTAATAACTCGTAATCTATGAAAAGCTATTTTAACGATTGTTTTAAAAAATAATTTTTCAAAGATGATTTTATGTTTTTGTCTTAAAAGAGCCAAAGAATAAAAAAAAAATTATCAGTATTATAAATATTAAATATTATATCTTAAAAATATTTTTATAAATCAGTTAAATTAAACTTGATTTATCTATATATAATAACTTAAGATATCCTATTGAATCATATTGTTTTATAAATATATTTATATAATAAATAAATGCCTATTAAAAATTGAATTCACTTAATCAATGCTTATAAACATTATTTAAGAATTTTTATTTTTTTTAAATTTTCATTTAATACATCACTTTTATAAAATTCAAATAAATATATATTAATTAAATTCTCTTTAAATATATATTTCCCTTCAATTTCAAAGATACTCAAAAATATTTATAGTTTTATAAAAAAAAGCTATATATACGGGAAGAAACAAAGTAATGTATTTGGTTTGATTAGCTAATGTGATAATATCAATATTATCGTGCTGATCTGGGTCATGTACGTGTTGCATTGTAGGATTGCAGGAAAGTCTATCCAATTCCATTAGGGCCAAGGCTGACTTACCATAAATAAACTACCAGTCTTCCCATATTCTATTTCGATTCAGTCTCGGCTGGCTGGCTGGCTGGCTGGCTGGCTGGATGGATGGCTGTACACTCGTCAACGCGAAAAGACAGCTGACGTTAATACTAGTTTTGTTTCCTGGGCCTCGCATGCACGGCTCGAATTTGATTTTATATATATCTATTATTAGTGCTAAAACTTTATTGTCGCAAGCAACTGACAACGGTCGACTCATATTACCTGATTTGATTTCTCAATTCGTGGAGTCTTTCAATCTCCACCCACTAATTTGGCAGTGCCATTGCTTTGCTTCATTCTTAATTCTTTTAGGCTTTTTTTTTAATTATAATTGCATGCCAACTTAACCTTCGTTTGTCATTCGTTTCAATTCCTATTTTTTGTTATCAATTATAATTAAATAACTTCAATTAAAAAAGCGTCTAAACGTTTTTTATATGGAAGTCATGTATAAACTTGATAAAAATTTGTAATTAAACCGTATAAGTTGGCTTTTCAATGCGAGTGGAGACCATTCTATTGCGTGGTTTAATTAAAGCTTTCAATATCCAAAGACTTCCCTTTATCAATCTTTGAAGATACTAAAGTCCATGCATCATAGAAGTCTCTCCCAAATGAAAAAAATTAGATCATGCAAATATTAGATATGTGTATGTAATTGTCATATTTTAACAAATAATGTAATATATTTCTAACCAAAAAAAAAAATCGACTGCCCATAAAGTTATTCCCATTGGAACTAAAAGGTCTGGCAAAGTTCATCTAACCATTCATCAACTTTTCCTTTTTCGGATGAAAGCCAAATATCATTTGAGAAAAGAAAAGGAAAAAGTAAATGGAATATTTATTATTGTATTTTTATTTTTATTCTTTTGAAAAAGGTAATTGAGCCTAAATTTTTGCTTTTCTTGAAATGCTGTTAATTAATTTTTGGAGCTCATAAATTAGGACCAACTTGGTTTTGGAGAAGATAATTCATCGTTACTTCTTCTAGATGCCCACAAAATATCTTAAGCATTTATGAGGAAGGTAGATCCGGCCGGCCTCCGGGACGCTGCTTGCCTTGGTGATGCAGGCTTTGGCTAACGTTTTAAGCAGTTTTATCAATGTTGATAAAAGGCAATAAATGATTTGCACTTCATGAATAATATTTATGTTTGAATTTATTACAATAGTAAAATTTTGAATTATTTAATTTTTTAAAGTAAATTTTGATATTTTTATTATATTCAAAAAAAATTACTTTAAAGAAAACCTGATTTATATCAAAAACTTATTATTTATCTACAACTTAAAGATTAAGGGTTTATTTAAATAATATTTAGTATCTATATAAATACAATAAAAATATAAGGACCAAATTAAATAAACATTTATATTCTTTCGTAGGTCTTCCTTGAATTATAGATTAACAACTAAATATCAATTTTTAGACTGCCCACAGGTCCTAATGCATCCTTAGAAGAAGACTTAGGAACCGACAGAGTTGAAACCAATTCTTGCATCTTGATCTGTATATATGCTTATAATTTTAGTGTGACTTGGTACCAATTAATTTATTTTTAATGAACATTGAATCCTTTTGATGGTGATTAATGATTTTGTTTGAGTTGGCAATGGCATAAGAAATAATAAAAGAGTAAAAGCATCAAATCAGTGTATGCTTACATTTGTTTTCCTTCAAATACTGAAAATTGATGCTTTAAGTACACTTTTTTCAGCTACGCCTTTTAGGAGTAACATTTTGAAGGTCTTGAATTTGAATTTTGAAATAAACTTTTAGAATTTATGAAATATGAAAAATCCATAGTGTTTAATGGATCAACTTGTTTGACCTTTTTACTTGATATGACCTGGAATCATTTTCAGCTCAACTTTGAATAATTGAATCTTGAATTCGTTCATTTCATCGAGCTATAGCTTTTCCAATTTGGCAATTTTGGGTAACTTTTTATTCCTCCTTTTGAGAATGTGCACCAATGCCTTACGGAAATTTTCCAAGAATTTGGAAGCTTATTGACGGAACTCAGAAAATTGTTAGAATTTTTAGGAAGTTTTAATTTTTGGATCACTAGAATTTACTTCCAAGCTCCACTAACCCCCCTGATTCATTTCTTCCCCAGCTGGTTTCATAGCAGCTGACCAGCTAACCCTCAACTTGAAAGAAAAGAAAGAACTTTCCCTCGCATTTCGTCTCCTATATACAGTGCGTGCAAATGCTTTATTTGAAAACGAACACATACTTTCCCGCAGCCTAAGAAGTGGCCAGATTCGCGTCAATATATATATATATATATGTGTGTGTATATATATCTTATGCCCGTTATTTTCTGGTTCGGAGGTCCAACAGCTGAAGCACGTAAGATCTCACATAAAGTATATCTATTTGACACCTGTGAGCCACGCAATGCCGTAAAATTCAAGTATTAAATAGGAGGTAAGAGACAAAATTTATAGTAACATTCTCTATGTTGAGAAGTTCAATTTTACTTTCGCTACTTCTCCTTTTAACCTTGACTGCCGGGCTTATTGGCGCCTTGGATTCCTTATTCTAAAGGCCTTTTGATTTTTTTTATTGCCAGCTTTTCCAAACCCATCAGCTTCAATCGAAGGAAACGTCAACAATATATATATATATATATAGAGAGAGAGAGAGAGAGAGAGAAGTACGTTGAAGTTAGAAGTAATTAAGAGACCATGACAATTATGGTCGTCGAGAAACTTGATCGTGACTTTAAGCTTTAAGAACGTCTTTGCGTTGGGCAAACAGACCGTAAGTCTATAGTGGAGCCATCAAAGGGCCGTGACTCGTCAGTTTTTGAGTAATGAGTAGCACCATGTCTTTAGAGGTAAGGACCGTGGCGATTCAGTCCCGAGCTAACTAAAGAGCCTCCAGTTCCACGAACGAATGGTAGCCATCAAGCCCAAAGAAAAGATCTGTTCTACATATCTTTTCAGTTTTGGGAATTGTAATCCATTGGCAATCTCATGGACGTGGCCTCTTGGGCTTTAAGTGGGCGAGTGAGCTTAAGGCCAGTTCGTTTTTTGCCTTCATTTTTTTATAGCTGAACTTCTGAGTGTAAATATTACAATCACCACTATTTTGTTTTAAAGGGGAATTTCCCTCTCTAACGATCGAAAAATAATGTTATCAGCTGTTAAAATGAGAAGGCTCTTCGGATTTTAAAGAGAAACTTTGTCTAAGATATATAGCAAAATACGCGTTACAACGCCTTTCCTTTCATTTTCATGAGAAATAAATGGCCATGTTGTATACGGCATTTTAATGAAACACAGACCGTCTTGGCCGGGTCTTAAAATGTCAAAGCTTGCCATTTGCAGCATGTAAACGCTATTATTTTCAATTTTTTTCTTTCAATATTAATCTCAATTAGTCAAATTTTTTATGAGATAATTTCATAAATAAGGTGATTTTGCCATTTTTATTATTTTTAATTTTAGGTTCCTCAATAAAGACACCTTTGAAAGTTGAAACCATTAGCAATTGTCCCCACTGATCACCTGCCCCGATTTGACTATCTCTATGTTCCTCTCGGCTTAGTCGCGCGGCTGTGACATTTGTTAGTAATCAGAAAAATGCTGAAATATTCCTGAAAAAAAAAAAAAGTCTCAAATTGACATTCAAGTGAATTAGAGTCCTTAACACTACATTATAAATCTACAAATGCAGTTTAAAAAATTTGGGTTGGGCCAATTAACTAATTCACCAAAGTCCATCTTGTTCTGTTAAGATGATTTACTGTTACCGTGAGTAAAAAAAAAAAAAAAAAGGAAGAAAACTGATGTTAAAAAAAAGTTTTAAAAACTATAATATTTTTTGTCTTTCACCTTTCAATATAATTTTGTAATTTTGTAATTTTAATATTTATCTTAATTATAATTTATATATTATACTCATGGATGTGCATTAGAAGTTTAGAACTAGTTTGTATAAATTAATTTTAACTGAGCACTTGCACATGCGAATTAACATCCAAAACATTAATCTATGGAGCGAATCTAGTAAAATATGTGAAAAGCCAGTGGATTCGACATTCCAGAATATTGTATCCCCCCATAGCCCCATAGGCATAGTGTTTTAATATTCCTTTCCATTTATATTTATTTACTATTACCTACCACTAATATATTCTTCATTTACATCGGTCGATTCGAATATCATAGTCCCAGAATATTATTATGCTTTTTTTCCCTTTACTTGTCAATGTTTATTATTAAATTTCAAGCACTAGCAATAAACAAACTTTAAGCACTAGCATAACTTATTCATAAAAATTTTAAAATACTTTATCTTTAAAGATATGCACATAAACTTTATGTATATAAGTTAGTGGATAAGTACTTTTTTTTCTTCTTTATATTAATAAGAGAGCAAGTTAATTAATAGTTTAATACTATAAAAAATAATTTTTATGTCTTTGTGCTGTTTAGGTTCTCATTGGAATCCAACGTGGGCAAGGATGATAACTAGAATTAGTTATGGATCAAGCAAGTTTTAATAAAGATTTATCTATTTCGAGTTAAATCAAATAATTATTTATATAATAAAAATAATTTTTTATTTAAATTTAATTATAAATTATATAAATATTGATATAAATAATTAATTTTAAATAATAAAATAAAGTTCAAGGCTAAAATAAGGTAAAAGGTGAATAATGTTTCAAATCACAGTTCAATTCACGATAATGACTGTGAATTATATTGAGACAGATTATATTTTTTTTTCTTCGAATTTAGTTTGATTTTGTATATTTTAAATTTGATCCAAGTTATATATAAAATCTACGTCCCATTTGACGTACCTCAAAATTTATATTTTTATATTATAAATAAAATTTTTTATTTTTATATATTATTTCATAAATCATTACGTTAATTAATAAGAAGTACATTTTTTGCTTGCCGCATCCTCGCTGTCAGATACCAAAATCCAGCGCATCTATCTCCGCCTAATCGGTGCCGTTTAACTACCAGCTTAAGAAAGCCTAGTAGTTTTCTTCAATCAGCCATTTCTGTCCGTTGACGAAATAAAAAAAAAAAAACCATCCGTTAGATCCAGTCAGATCTCAAACGCCAGATATTAATCGAACGGTTCGGAGTCGAATCCAAAACTTATTTCTTGAATATACTGTCTATTCAAAACTTCTCTTCTTCCTCTCTTTCTCTCTCTCTCTCTCTCAACAAAAAAAAAAAAAATTTGTCAACGGCCGATCCGTGCTGACGTGCCAGAGGCGCTTCTCCTTTCACCAGATCTAACTGTTCTTCTCCTGATCGGTACTGTTGTTCCTTTGAATTCACCATATAACATTAAAAACATTTATTTATTTATTTTACTTTTGATTATTAACATCGAAGCTTTTTTTTTTGGGGGTCTAGGGTTTGTTCTCTTCTTCTTTTTTTGGCTTCTTGCGATAAATTTAATCTATTTCCATGGCTGCTCCACCTGCAAGAGCTCGAGCCGATTACGACTACCTCATTAAGCTCCTTTTGATCGGCGACAGCGGTAACTTTTTATTTTCTTTTTTTTTTCCCCGATAAATTTATGTATATATTTGATTTCAAATGTGATCTACTGATTAAATCTGCATTGTTTATGAGAAATGCTAGGGTTTTTTTAAAAGTATTTATTTATTTTTATTTTCTAAATATAGAAAACCTAGATTCAAGATCATTACCTTAGATTAAGCTTGATTTTAGGTCTAGAGATGATCTTAATACGATTTTTTTGGGTCGTTAAGCGAGGTTGATTCGAACTAAATGTCTGTTTTAGTGCTTTTTATGGTGAATATACGCTAATGATATCTTTGGTCTGGTATTTTAAGTTGTATTTGATGATTTATTCTGTCTTAAAATAGCTTATTGCCATGCATTATTCTGTCTCGATTAGTGTTATTAATGCTGAACATCCTGGAGCCATAGCATGTTCATTTGTGCAAGGAAACCGTTATTTAATTCATGCAATCGGTTGCTAGTACAAATAGTTGTAATTGCATGTAATTAGGGATCAAGAGGTGATATTGTAGTGATTTTAAAGGAGTTTTTTCTTGATATTCTGCACTTTCTTTTGAATTTGAGTTCGAAACAACTCTGTTTACTTATTCTATTGTGTGGTTGGCAGGTGTGGGTAAGAGTTGCCTCCTTTTGCGTTTTTCAGATGGCTCATTTACTACAAGTTTTATCACGACAATTGGGTAGGTGTTTTTCTAATCTAAGTACAGTGGTCTTCCTATTATTATTATATTTATTTGTACAAGGGGCATGTTGTTTAAAGGTTGTTTTTACTTTGGCAGAATCGACTTTAAGATAAGGACTATAGAGCTTGATGGAAAAAGGATCAAACTGCAAATTTGGGATACTGCTGGGCAAGAGCGGTTTCGAACAATTACAACTGGTTAGTTTTTGGGGCTTTGAAGCTGTCACTGACTAGAAATAAATTGTCGAATCAGAATTATAACATATCTGATTGATAAAATAATTTCATAGCATGTCTTCGGCATTGTTTTACTTAAGCCTGTTAACTGCGAGTGTTGTTCCATGATGTGAGTTACTACTCATTCTCACTCTGTTATTATAAAATTCATTAACATCCCTGGTTCAAGTTTGTTGTTGCTTTGCCATTCCCTCTCTGTGTTTTTTAAGTCTGTTAGGAAGTTAAGAATTTGTATGCTTCCGTGGTCTGTCTATCACGCTTTTCAACCCACCATTGTCATATTCTTGAATTGTATTACAAATTGACAGGACTTGGAAATAAACCTACAAAAGCAAGTGGTTAGGATTGAAATTGTAGATGCGTAGCCTTTTATATATTCTGGATTCTCTTTACTTAAGTTTTTAGATTGAAGTTGTTTGCTATTAGTTGTGGCTTTGTGGGTGGTGAAAATTTTATGTCTACATATTATTTTTTTCTTCCACGCCCCAAACATGGTTGCTCGCTCTTTTTTTTTTTTTTTTAAATGCTTATCTTCTTTTTCCTTTTTGGAGTGTTCATGTGGGATGTTCACTTTATTTTCGTAAGCTCCAGATGTGTATCTCTCCAATACAACCATATTTTATTATCTTCCAGAGTCTTGTCTGGTGTATAGATGAATTAAATAATATTTTCTTTTTGTGCAGCTTACTACCGTGGAGCCATGGGTATTTTGCTCGTGTATGATGTGACTGATGAGTCATCTTTCAATAGTAATTGCTGAACTTTTTATCATTTGAATTTTAGATTTCATACATAAGTTCAATCTTGTCCACCCTTCGAATCTTTTGAAATTTTTAATGTTTCCATCAAATTTTGCTTGTTAGTTGGAACTTTTCTATTTCCTGCATGTTAAAAATTGAAAGTATACTCCTTATCCAGTGATTTGAAATTTTATTCTTTCTCCATTATAATAATCTTATCAACTGAACCAATAACCCTTTTTTCTTAGACATTAGAAATTGGATACGTAATATTGAACAGCATGCTTCGGACAATGTCAACAAGATTCTGGTGGGTAATAAGGCTGACATGGATGAAAGCAAAAGGGTTTGTTTCTCTTTCTCTTCCATATTCATGTATGATTATGTTAGCTTGCATTTTTGGTTACTTTATCCTATTTTTCAGGCTGTACCGACCTCATCAGGCCAAGCTCTTGCTGATGAATATGGCATCAAGTTCTTTGAGACCGTATGTAATTTTACTGCAGATGTTGTTATTACTTTCGATGATTAATTGATCTTTCTGTTATGCATACTGAAGAGCCACTCTATTTTGCAGAGTGCAAAAACAAACTTAAATGTTGAGGAGGTTTTCTTTTCAATAGCCAGGGACATTAAGCAAAGACTTGCAGATTCTGACTCAAAGGCTGAGGTACAGTTGCTTTTACTGGATGTATCAGCTTTTCTTAACACGCTTTCCTCTTGACAATTATGCAAATCCATTTGTCATTTTCTTTCCTCGTGACAATTATGCAAATCCAATTATGCAAATCCCTTCATGCATCGTTGTCATTTTCTTTTTATCATCTATTTATTCCTCTTGGCAGCCACAGACGATCAAAATTAACCAACCAAATGCGGCAGCAGGCACTGCGACAGATGCTCAAAAATCAGCATGCTGCGGGTCTTGAAAACAAATTACGTTGATGAAGATGAGATCTGAAGGGTACCTGTTCTTCTTTAGGGAGCTCGTTTTGGTCCGGCAAAACTAATTTTGTTACAACTGTATTGTTATTTGCTTGTATTCTCCTGCCTATCATTATTTTATATCTGCTACTCTTTGGTGTGAAACGTTAGATCCATGGCATTATACTGAAGTATTTATATTAAATTATTTTTTTTCCCTATTTTGGAAGCAAATTGGTCTGTTGTTTTGGTACTTGGAGTGGAAATTAGGAACTGTCCCTAGTAATTGGGCCAAACCAAGCTAATTTAATGATCAAGAACTAATAATTAGCTAGTAAATTTGTGATAATTTTTATCAGTGTTTTTGGTTAAATTTTTTTAGATGGGTTATACCTAAAAAAGCTTCCGAAGTGCAATAAGCTTGAAAAATAAAACCAATTATTTTAAGTCTGACCACTAAATATGAACTGACTTTGAACAAACTAACTAAAAACTTAGAAAGCGTTAGTTGAGCTGAGCTGAGCTTAGCTTTTCCCTTCATTCCCCCTTCTGAACAAAAACAAGTTAGGCTAGGCTCGATTAATCTACGCCCTTAGCCCCAAAAGTACTTTAGAATCAATTGCGAATCTGTATGCTTTTCATTTGTCCTACTTATCTCTTTTTGAGTGCATGAGAAGGTTGGTTTGGCTGTTGGCCTTAGGGCTTGCAAATGCATAAGCGTAGTATTGCTATATGCTAGGATGGGATCAGACGTCACTTCTTTGCTTTTGCCTTCTTTGTAATTGGATTTGAACTTTCTTTCTTATCTATCTGGAGAATATAAATTTGATACATCCTTGGATTGATTCTCTTTGGTTCTTTGTCAAAGGTGAGAATCATCTGAAAATGTTGATTTTTTTTTTCAGTATACCATAACTTTGTTGCTTCTTTGTTTGTAATAAAAGCATTTCTGACATGACTATTCGCATTAGCATGAAAGACGTCTAGTATATATCCTAAAACGTTATAGAATTTGCAGCTAAAACTATTGAAATTTCAAAGATTTTATTCCTCAACTAGCTTCGATGGGATATTTATCTGTAATAATTCTGTGGGCTTCAAAAATAAAGAATATGTGACGAATGCCACAATCTAATGAAACTTAACAGATCCTAATCCAATACAATATTATTTACATCTTCGAATCAAATTGATGATGAACACTCAATGTTACTAGGAATCTAAGTACTATTTAAATCTGAATTGGACTTACAATATTATTTTCTTTTTTTCGAAAAATAATAATCTCTTTTCAATAAAAAATAAAGATTTAAATTGAAATTATATTGCGTTTCTTGTGATTATAAATATAGCGAAAAATATTTAAATTGCAAAATAGTGGTCATACCATTACCTTGTAAACCGCCGTTTAAATCCTTGTGGAGAAGATTTTGTTGCTTCAGGGTGAGTTAGATGAAATAACAGGCTCCGGCATGGCTAGAAAAGCCGCTTTCGTTGTGTGTTTTATCTGGTGTTTTTGAGCTTTCTTTTTCGGTTCCTTTACGACCAGCGTAATTTTCTTTTAGTTTTCATTAGCTATGGATAATCACGAGACAGGTTTTCCACCCGGCGAGACCCACAATTGACTAAAGCACGAATAATTGTGTTATTGTGGGGGGCAAGGGGGGAGTTAGTGCCAATAATACATAAAAAGCATAAGGAAACAAACTGATGCTGCGTAAGCCATGAAAATCGAAATTGGGGAGAGCATTTACTTATAAGCGACTTTTCTTTACAGTAGACTTGGTCCTTCTTCCTCTTAAGAATTCAACAAAACAAAATGAACAATAAAGCTCATGAATAAAGAAATCTGAAAAAGATTTTCATGTTGGGGAAGCAAAAGAAAAATAAAAAAAAATCTTTAATCATTTTCTTTCAATAATGGAGATTGATTTCAGTATTAAGGCAATGTCAGTCGCCCTATACACTTTCTCCTTTTTAATTAGTGGAATGTGCATAAGCAAAAATGGCAGACTCTTCTATGGGCTTTAAAAAAAAAAAAAAAAAAAAAAAACAACTTGCTGCAGCAAAAAAGAAAGTATGTTGACCCATCCCCTGGCCTTGACTTGCCTTTGCCTCCATCCATATGCCCACGACCAAATTAAATCTCCAAATCGAAAAGGATAAAAGTTAAAAGAACAGAAAAAAAAAGCCCAATCTTCTTCTTAAGACAAGAATCACTGTTCATCTGAGACTGTATACGCACTCAGTTGGGTGGGGAAGTCTTTTTTATTTTATTTTAGGGAGTATCGCAGACCAGTCACGAAACACTCTTTAAAACAACTTTATTTATTTATTTGTTTGGGGAGAAAATTTGAAAAGCAACTGCACCATAATTTTGCTAACATTAATGTTTTTCGACTTTGCCTTTTTTTCAAAGGTTTCGCACTATCAGGTGTGCCCCCTCTTCCTGTTGGCTATTCTATTTTTATCTATGAAAAAAGTACTTTTAAAATTTACTTATAGTAATTTTTTTTTAACAGCCAACCTTAACCCATTTTAGAATTAAAAGTAACAAATAAGCAGAATATATATATATATATATATATATATATATATGCGACATATGAATAAACAAAAGCTTCAATCATTAGCATTGGTATCTACAAAGCTAGATAAGTATAACCATAAAGTACCTTTCACATTAACATAGCTGATTTAAAAATATGAACTGTGTACGAAAATAAGTTATAAACTTAAAACAAATATCAAAAAACAATTGTTTGGCAGTGGCAGCTATTTGTTAACAAGTAAGCCAAAAGAAAAGGAAAAAAAAAAGTGATTCTAGCCTTTGTTCCATGATTAGCTTGTAGTTCATGAACCCCATCTCAGTTACACCAAAGATTTCTCATATGTGTTCCATCATCTTCGCAAAACAAACTGCCAGTCGAAACCATCATTCTTTTAGTTACACCATTTTTTCCCCTTCTTTGTAGTTCCATTAAACTTAAGGGTAGTGTGTCTTAATATATCAACCTATTAAAGAAATAAAATAAAAAATATGAACTAGATTATGACATATTCACTATACGGGATGAAAAAAAGTAAATAAATTAAAAAATATATATGATTAAATTTATATTTTTTAATATATATATTTTTAGTTTTAAAGTAATTTCACTAAAATTGATGACTGGTTAGCTTTTTACATTAAATCAGTCAACTCGTTTATTATAGTTTAAATAGATAGGTATAAAAAAATAATTATTCCTAAATTTATATCTTTGTTAATATATACTTTTAAGTTTTTAAATAATTTTAATTATTAAATTAATGTCCAAGTAATACTGACGTCCCTTTTAGAATAAAAGTAGGGATAGATATTAACCATGTATGGCAACAAAGCATATATTTGACTTTTTATATAAAATATTAAAATAATCCAATTTAATGATTCATATTTGCCATGTTGAGAGGAAAAATCTTAATAAATTTAATTTATTTTAAATATTTTAATGTAATAAATCTAATTTTTTATTATTAAAAAATACTTTTAATTAAAATTTCATAACTATAATTAAATCACAGGAAGATTTTTTTTACAATGATTTTAATAAAATTGAATTTGTAGAAGAAAAATTCGTTGAGAGGGTCCTAATACTAAATATAATTTGTTTTGCATCAGAAATCCGACTTGGAGTGATAGTGACGGTCTGAAGTTTGGTAGAACGATGCCGTAAGAGGAGCAACTTCTGAATTATAAATAGGAAGAAACAGATACCAGAAATCCCTCGTGAGTGCAAAATTATCAGCTGATTAGCTTCTGCTGTTTTACTACAAGTTTTGAGAAAACTGAATCCAATATCCATATATATATATATGGAGAATCAAGGAAATGGTTCTTTGGGTAAGTTTAAGCCATACTTTGCTGCAATTTTCATGCAAGTTGGGCTTGCAGGAATGGATATCTTGTCAAAAGCTGCACTAAACAAGGGGATGAGCAATTATGCACTCGTCGTCTACCGTCACGCCATTGCCACCCTTGTCATGGCTCCTTTCGCAGCCTTTCTCGACAAGTATCTCCCTCTTTTTCTCTCTCGCAAAAAACATGCATTCAAATCTGTAACAATGTAATCTTTGTAATTAGTGTAAACTAACATTGAAGTTGAACCTTTTTTTTTTTTTTTTGACAGGAAAGTGAGGCCTAGGATGACACTACCAATCTTCATCAAAATAATGGTGCTCAGCTTCCTGGAGTAATTATCCAAATTAAAATTACAAAGTTTATGGTTTTTGAACATTAGACGATAACATCTGATACTGTTTTGTTTAATACTCTTGCAGGCCAGTTATTGATCAAAACTTGTATTATGTTGGGATGAAGTACACGACTGCAACGTTTGCAGCTGCCATGTACAACATTCTTCCTGCCATTACCTTCTTAATGGCTTGGATTTTAAGGTAAAGAATCGAACTATTAGGAGTTCTGCTCATGATCATGTTCATGGACATCCAATAAAACTAAAATCCGAAGAAACAGAGAATCCAGGAACAAGTAGCTGGTAGCTCTGAAAGCTTTGCATGAAACACGGAGAAATATTAATTTTCATAAAATATGTACGTTTTCCTTATTCAATTATGGAGGCTAAGTAGAATTTTGATCATGTCCTTCCAGGCTTGAGAAGGTGAACTTGAGATCAATCCGCAGCCACGGTAAGGTTTTTGGTACCCTTGCAACCGTTGCAGGAGCCATGGTGATGACACTGATGAAAGGGCCAGTGCTTGAGTTATTTTGGACGAAAGGAAGAATCAACCATGAAGCAGCAGCCAAAAATGGGACGGATATCCATGATACGATCAAAGGCGGTCTAATGATCATAGTTGGTTGCTTCAGCTATGCTTGTTTCGTAATTCTGCAAGTAAGTACATTGATAATTTTGGCAGTAACAATTTCTTGAATGGATTTGCTCAACCTTAACCTTGATATTGACATTAACATGTCTGGGTTATTTTATAGGCAGTTACGCTGAAAACATATCCAGCTGAGCTTTCTCTCACAGTTTGGATATGCCTGATGGGCACGCTTGAAGGCACCATAGCTGCTTTGATAATGGAAAAACGAAATGCTGCCATCTGGGCTATTAAATGGGACACCAAGTTACTGACAGCTGCGTACAGTGTAAGAGTATTTACACTTTACCAACTCATACATTTCACAAACCTATATATTACCAGACTCAAGGTCGACATGAGAATATAGAATTTTTTTAAGGTTTTTTTTATATATTTAAAGGATCATGCTCGTATACTTATATTTAAATATGTATTGAACATAAATATTTTAAGAAAAATGAAGAGTCTAATTAATAGGCGTTTAATTACTCAAACCCTAACTTGATTATGATCATTTGCCTCTGTTTCACTTATTTGAGTCCTGAAATTGTAGAACTGGTTCGCTTTGTCGGTAGTCTTTCCTCCTTAAGGTTTTAAATTATCATGAAAAGTAGAGTTCTATAATTTCTTATTTTATTATTGAAATCTTATATATCTACAAAATGTATGGTTGCAGGGTATTATATGCTCAGGACTTGCATATTACATTCAAGGGGTGATAATGAAAGACAGAGGTCCAGTGTTTGTTACAGCTTTTAGTCCACTCTGCATGGTAATTGTAGCCATCATGGCCTCTTTCATTCTGGCTGAACAAATGTTTCTGGGAAGGTAAGTAGTCTCCAAACTCATACCATCATAACAATTCTCAAAACAGATTTAAGAAAGTAAAAAATGAAAATTTATTTTTTATATTTGACAGGGTGATTGGAGCTGTCATCATAATTGTGGGTCTATATCTTGTGCTGTGGGGTAAAAGCAAGGATTACAAGTCTCCACCACCATTAATGGAGCAGCAAATTGAACCAGCTAAAATAGATATTGCTAACAACGAGAATGATAGTTTTAATCATCAGGCCATCACAATCGATGAGACCGGCAGAGAATCCTCAATCAGAGATGAAAACTTGCAAGAGAAAAGGGGTTCAATTATGGTCTAGATTTTCCCCTATTTCCTTAAGGGATTTGATTTTTAATATAATTATCCACTACTCTTAAAGAAACAGGGGAAGCCACTAACAAACTGGCAATAATGGAAGTGGTTTCTGACGCAGGTGTAACTATCATCCAACGATATGACTTTCCACTATAGAACATTATTGACCAGTGATGGCCCTATTCCTCCTCAACCTCCCGACCCCTCTCCCCAAGTATAAATATTTCACGCATTTGTAATCGTTGAGCTTAATGGAGTTTTTTTCTTTTACATAATTTTTTCTCAAAATAGTCGGCATAAATTTTTAACATAAATTGTCAAAATGGTCAGCACATCCACTGCGCAATACTATGGTCAAGGCCAAGGGCTCCTGCATTGTGTAACCAATGGGTAAAGATATTAAGGGTTACAGCGCATTTTATCAAACCGTGGTAAGGGCCATTTTAGTAGTAGTTTTAAACTGATATCTAAACTCTTAATCCATGTCTGATGCATATTCAGACATGAATATAAAAATATAATCATCTAAATATATGAAATAATTTGAAAAATATTGAGCATACTTGTGTTAAATAAGTATCCCGTATCCAACACTCATCCTAAATCTAGATAAGGATAATATTAGGCCTTGAACCTGAGATGGCTGGTTCTCAACTCTCACCGGGTATTGATTCAAAAACCTATGAACTACAAAATAATAAAATTTGATAAAAAAGAAGATGACATACAAATGGGAACCACCAACAAAAATATAAAAGAACAAAAAATTAGAGAGATCCCTTTCTAAGAACAAGTTACATTTAAATTTCAGCGCTTTCTTTTCAATTAAGCTAATGGACTACATGCTGCTGATATACAACCAAAGGAAGCGATAACAAGTATCTAATTATGTGGCATTGTTCTCCTACTTTCACCATGATCCTTAGCCCTCAAACTACAAAAAACAACCACGCTAAATTAGTGGTGCCTTCACCATTAACAAGCACAAAGTAACGTAAAAAAAGATTCCTTCATATGCAGAAAACATAGATGACCCCTACCTTACAAAGGAACACGGTTGTTTTATGACAACTATTTCCCTTATTCCTTCCCCTATATACGCTGAAGTTCACGAATGGCAAGCTAAAAAGGATTCTGAGAAAGAAAGAGGAAAATATGGGTTGGAAACATTTTTTGTCAATAAAGAGCACTTCTAAAGGATGCATTTCCTTTTGATTAAAAGGCAGATGATGTTGGAGCATTGATGTTTATGGAAAATTACAAAAGGTTAGGTGCAATAACAGGAAAAGCCATTCAAGTTCAATAGTTTACGTCACCTTTCCAAAGCCGGAGGGACTTCTGCTTAATAGGTGAACCAGTTATTGTCTGAATAACGTCAAACAACATATTCTGAGGTGTGCTTCTAAGCTCAAGGACAATCGCATAAATTGTCTTCCCATTTTTAAAGTACATGTTATTATTAGGGTGCTTTGTTTTACAGGCAGCATGTCGCTCGAATTCATATGCATTAATCAACTATAGAAAGTAGAAAACAGCTGATCAGAACAGATACTTTGCCTCGACAATCTCCTTGATAGGAAAGGTAAAACAGAAAAACCACACCTTAGAAAAATTGCATGTCTGAAAGCCACATTGATATCCAGAACCCTGAATAACACCATGTAGCTCCTTCTACAGCGTGTAAAAGAAGCAGGCGTGTCACCAGATGGTAAGGAAAAACTTAAAAGACGAACAAAGAAAATGAGCTTTACCTCCCGTGACCAGGCAATACATTTAATAGGAACTCCACCAAGCATTCCAGTTGATAGCAAACTTCTGACATTCGGAGGGAAGTTATTTGAAGGAACTTTTTTTGATGTTTTAGGTTCTTCATTCTTCCTGGAAACTTCAGCTCCAGAGGCCATTACATTACCGTTGGAAACAAGAGCATCCACATTGGATTTAACCAACTCTTTCTCATTTGGTGCATCAGATCATTGGACAGAAGGTTAACCCATTAATGAATCATAGCCCAATATAAGCCTTCCAGATGGATTTTTATCGTCATCATCATCATAGCCACCAAAAGATATAATAGTACTCTCTCACTTACTACAGAACTAACGTATTGACAAATTATTTTTGTCAACCTTGTTGCAGCTATGACTAATAGATATGCCACTGTCATCTCCTTTAATGTAGGTGTGACCCACATTTATGGAATTATCATTTCTCCTGTTGTAGGGTTGACCCATGGACATAAAATTGTTATCGCCCTTATTGAAGGTATTGCTCATTGCAATGGCATTATATATAGCCAGCGCTAACGCTATCCTCACTTCTGTTATACTGTTATAGGATTGCCCCACTGCCATGAAAACATTATCCTCTCTTCCATAGGTGTCACCAATAGACATGATGCTTTCATCCCTTTTGTTATAAGCAAGACCCATCAATATATTACTGTCATCCACCTTACTGCAAGCAAGACCTGTTGACACAGAGTTACCATCCACCCTATCATACGCATGTGCCATTGACACAGACATTACATTCTCAGAGTCCTTGACCTGACTGACTTTTACCTTCATAATCCCCCCATAATTTAACCCAGATCTAGGATCTTCCAAAGTATGAGACATGGATAAACCAAATAAAGAATCTTTTGCAAATAAATCTTCATAATCTTTTGCCCCACGTCAACTTTCTCTAGGCTAACTGATGGAATACTCCGATCATCAAAATTGACAGCCTGAGCTGTTTCAGTATCACATAACCGTTCAGCAAACTGCCCAGAGATTGAATGAAAGCTGGAAGCATTTCCCCATGGAGAAACATTTCAATTCACCATCCGGGAAAATAAGTTGGTAGTTAGAACTCCAGCCTCCTGCTTCTTGTTAGGATGTAAGTCTGCCTCAGGACCATCCTGAACCATTGTTGAGAACGCTTAGGCTCAATTCTAGAAGAATTATCATACGCCGTTTCGCCATCATGTAAACATCCAGCACCTTTGGTCATCCAGAAGCCCTGATACTGGAAAGACTGTCACATGCACCACATTCCTAATCAGAACCAAGTCAGGACCATAAGGTCATGTGCAAGAGAATAGCATAACAGTCAAATCTTTTTCATTGATCTAGCATTCAAGATTAACCACATGCCATCAAGATAGAAAGTAGGCATTACACTGTCTACAGTCTACACATGGATTACTTAGCCGGTAGACAATTGGTCAAACTGACATTTTTCTTGACTTACATATATCTAGTTCCTCAACGCACCTCCACAAAAATTTCAGTTGATAGAGAATTTTAAGCCTAAAAGCCTTCAGCTACAGGAAACTACGTAACAAATAAGCAATCGGACATCAAGTCATCTATTAAAAACTCAACTACCGAATCAATCGCAAAAGATACACTTAAAACTGATAAACAGCATCACAAACAAAGTAGAAATACATCAAATTTCCGCAGCCTGCAACCAGAAGACCTTTCTTACATCACTTAAAAGCACATACAAAACACACCATTTTTCTCTCTTCAACGCTTTCGATGGATTGAATTCCTGCTTCCACTTTGCTATTCTATTGCAACAGTTAAAACTCCATCCCCATAACACTTCAGAAAGACATCGCCGTAGCATTAAAAAAGAAGATCAAGTTACAAACTTTACGGTAAGCAACAACGTTTTCTAACTCCTGGTTGAAGCAGACAATGTAAAACTTAGTGGGAAATTGAAACCTAGACTCACTCTGCAAAATGCAAGGAATTAATCAATAAAAAATCTCTGAAAACAAGTAATCTAATCTCATATAAACTGTAGATAGTTCTAAAAATGGAAGATAATTGAAAACCAGTAATTGCAGCGAGCTCTAAAGAGAATGGAAAGGTTTTTTTTATTAAAAAAAAAAGATTTGGATTTTTCGTCGGAGACTGAAGGGGCCTTAATCTGACTGTGCACGTGTGATAAATTTTGTCAGACTCAGGTATCTGATTGTGATCTCCATGCGGCGTTTCGGCGCCACCTCCCAAAAAAAGAACCAAAGCTGCGACTAAACTTGTCGTGTGTGGTCGTCTAATTTTTATAGCGTTTGCGTTATATATATATATATATATATATATATATATATCGTAATTATGTTTAATATATTGTATTTATATAAATTTTAAAATATTAATAATAATTAATATTATATAAATTTTAAAATATTTTTATTTATTTATATTATATTTTATTATTTTTTTATAATATTTTCATATAATTTTTTAAAGATTTATTGGGTTTTTTTTTTTTTTTTACAAAAAATTTGAAAGCCCAAATAAACTCTAGTTAAGCCATGAACGAGTAGTGACGCTTAGGACCCAAATAGCAAGATTCTTGTTGGACCCTTACTCTAAAAAAATTATTTTTAATTCCGTGTAACCATTGGCCCAATTATTAGAAGCCCAAACCACCCCACCCCCAACAAAGTTGGCTCTTCAATTCCCAGTCTCAGTGAAACTCAGAATGCATCCATCAAATATCCGAGTTTGGCTGTAAATTTTTTACCAAGATTGTCCTCGTTTCTGTGACTCTCCTGTGGTCATGAGTCATGATCCATCTGTCGGAAATATTTATTGAATTATATCTTAATTGTAGAGAGTGACCACTGGTGTTAAGGCCCAAAGAAGAATGCGTCCAAGCAATCACTGGAACATGCGGATTGCCAGCTAAATTGCAGACAAAACTGAAAAACAGTAAAACACTCCCCAAAGGTATAAAAGTATTACCAAATTCGCCAATAATCAAATAGCATTTGAACCTTCTAAATAGTGTGCTTGCTTTAATCAAAGTTGTTCTGCCAGAACTTTCTGAGCAAACCTTCTTCTTTTTTCCCCTTTTTCATTTACACTGTTCATTTTAATCAAGCATCTCTTATCAGCATCAAAATTCCAATAGAAAAATTATTAAAGCATATAACATTTCTTTACAAAGAAGCTGAAAATGCATGCTCTTCCAGTTAAGCAAGAGCTTGGTTTAGCTTCCAGAATATAAAAAACCCCTTCTTTCTTTTAATTTCCTTTTGCTTCTCAAGTAGCCTGCTCCATTGCTTCTAATTCTGAACATATTTACAGAATCCTTTTGAGATCATCGCTTCTGTAAAAAATTCAGGCATGCACACTAAACCCACATGCAATTTTTTTTTTTTATATTCTTTTCTTCTGATCCATGCGCCAAGAAACTCCGAGTGGCAGGCCATGCCATCCATCATGAACATCATCACTACCCGGCACGCACGTCTCGACCCCAAAAAAATGCCGGGGGCAACATTTGTGTCAGGGGATGCTTATCGGGTTTTGCATCAGTACTCTGTCAGATGGTTATAGCCGTAGCTTCCAGCATTGGTGGCCCATTTTTTGAACATTAAATATTTGAGGTGTCAAAACTTGCAAGTTGTATTTATGCAGCTTTGTGCCCTAGGAATTAGCAACAGTTCCTCAGCTTGGACCTTGGCCACGCAAGCTGATGGCAAGGAAGATTTAGCTGAAAATCTTGGTGGGCAAGATCTAGATGTGGAGATGAGATTGTTTGCTAAATTGACTTGGACAGAGAAGAGGGAATAAACCGGCCGGTGATCCGAGAACCTAGACTCTCCCCTTGAGTACCACATCTGCTTAAGTCCTTCGCCTTTCCACAGTATCCTATCGCACCTGCAATCATTTCCCAAAAAATTACTTAATTTTTCAATCTTCACTAAAATACAAATCAATTATTGACTTGGTATTTCAGTATGGGTCTTGGTTAGACACCACAAAGAGAACGTTAATAATGATTAAAGACTGCATGCCAATGGTTATGGTTTCACCAGTCCTAGCTAGAACATTAATTAAACATGGTCAGTTTTTTAACAGTACTATAAGATTAGTGCAGAGTCATGATCATTTGGTCGGCCAGGTTCATTAAAAATGGAGCAAGCAAAACAGGAAAATAAATAAATAAATAAATAAGGAAAACTGCCAAAACTAGGGACAGAGCTGTAGTAATCTATACAATACAAATATGTAGTCTAATTATATTAAAATCAACAAAATTACTTTATTAAAGGATGATGAAGGCAACTACTTGCTTTCAACAAGCAACCTTAGTGAATACACAACTAGGGATTAATTTAATGTTACTTCATGTGTTTAATTACTAATAAAAAATAAGAAAAATGGAGGTGAAAGGAACATGAATTTGAAATCTCACCAGGCAGGATTACGCCGTTTTTCTTTCGATATAGATGTCTGGACGACATAGTCATCAGAATCGGTGAGATATTTGTAAGTTGGGGCAAAGTATATCCTGCCTTCTTCCCATCCTTTAAACACGCGACCAGCCCTTTGTTCTAACCTTAACTGCCAAGCAGGGAGGGAAAATATCACATGTTAGATCTTAAAATAAACAATAAAGAAAATTAAGGTCAACTTTAAGTTTTCTTTGTTTCACACGACACTGCTGCCAAATCAAACCGGGGGCCAAAGCAACCGGATTAACTAAACAACATATCTGGAATAGGAGACTTGCAAGACTGAAAAATAGAACAAAGCTTGTTTAGATAAGACTCTCACCTGATCCTTCTCTAGAAGTGCTTGCCAGTCATTCTTCTTAAATAATTCATGAGTATCAGCACAACCAACAGCAAGCCGATAGTTCAAATCTCCTAACCAAATAATCTTACTGAACAAATACAAACAAGGAAAAACATTAGAGGTTTAACAAAACAAAAGCCATACCTACTTATCTAAACAACAAAATTATGCCATGCCAATGATAGAAGAATTAGCAGTGTAAGGGGCTTACTCGTGGTCAAATATGGTCTGCGGAGGAAGTGGCTCTCTGAGATCTCTCAGTGAATGAGAAAACCTTGTTCTCTTTAATATTTCCGCGACATCCGAATTTCTTCTGATCTCATCCCCTTCTTTCTCCCCGGAAGTCAAGTGGGTACAAACAAAGCAAAATGTCGTTTTGTGCAATGTCATACTAATAGATATTGAACCCTGTTACCAGATATAAAAGGAAGCTAAAACATTATACAATTGCAAATTAACTTCCACAAATGCTGGATATTTTTCATTTCCCTATCAACAAGTCGATAACAGTGCAGAATAAACGCAATTGCTGACCTTGTTTCCGAGATATCCCATGATGCCACGGCCAACACATGAGACTTTCAGGTTGCTAATATTCTTGTAAAGATCAGCTCGAACCCACACGCACAAGAAAAGCCCTACCATTTGCTTGCTAGCAGCTAGGCAGAAGCGCTGCCGCTTTGGACTGCCAGACATGCTAGTGGGGCTTGGTAAGCCTTCTTCGCTTAAACTAGAATTCAGGTTTAGCAATCCTGTAAAATCCTCTTTGCCAATTTCATCTTCCATTGAAAGTAAATCAGAAAAGCTGATCCTAGGTTTCGTGCTTGCTTGCTGCTCATCAGTGGCATTGCTGTAACATTGAGAAAGTTCTAGGTCACTTGGGTTGGTATTCAAAGCTTGCCGAATAAGGGAAAGCCACTGGGCAGCTGGCCCATTGTCCTCAGCTCCAAGCACGTTGCCAACGTTTAGAGGAACGATTTCCTGGAACCTTACAGGCAGAAAAATCCGGTTAGGCCAATCACATCCCTAATTACGACAATACTCTTAACTCTTCAAACCCAACTTAATTTCTTCATTTATTAATTTCTTCTAAACCAAGTAAAAAATAGGTTGAAGGTGAGGGCAGAAAGGTAAATGATGATAAGCAAAGATCCTAGTGGGCAAAGTTCCAGCATGTTATGAGCTGTGGTGCATGTTAAGATGTCGTCAACTGCGGTCTAGACACCCCAAAGCCGTGTTGAATAGTTGGTTTCTTCAACAAAAAGACAACTTCATCAACACCACTGCATACACTAATCATAGGAGTATCAACTAAAATTGACCCCAAAAAATTACGAAACAAAGCTATGAAAATCATTTCTATGGTTCTTATTGATAAATTTCAAAAACTAGAAAAAATAGCGAAGTGCTTTAATTATTATTATTATTATTATTATCATCATCATGCCTTGGACTTCTTAAAGACGTGTAAAAAAGCAATTTGGTTTTTAGACCATGCACTAATAGAGATTGGGACAAAGAGAAAAGAACAAGAATATACCCAAGAACATAGATATCAGCCGGAGCTAGTAACCTTAGCCAATCTCTTAAGTTCAAACCATGTTGGGGTGACTTCCCTCCCACATTCCATGTCCCTACAAACATCCTGGAAACACAGAAAAACAAAACCCATATCACAACAAAAAAACTTTAGAATACTCTAATAAAACAAAAACTAATACACAATTATTGACAATGAGTAGGCATCCTCAACTCCAATAATCCCCGTTTATTACATGGTATTCAAACAATTACTAAAGTTGTCTTCATATGCCATTTCCTATAACAGTTTTTATCGAGGCCAACGACTACATTACTTGAACAGAAATTAAGAAATTTATCAAAGCTCTTAACCCTCACGTATCTAATTGCCTTAATTCACAAGTGAAACCGAAATATTGCACCTTTCCTTCTCATAATCATAAATCTAAATTAGAACCTCACCTGAGGTTCAGCGAATCGGTGACAGGTGGTGTCTCCGGCAAGTTTTTGGACGGCGTAATCCCTCCGGCAGCTTCCATCAACCAGCCTTCTATCAAAACCAATAAAACTCACAGTTAAAAAAAATAATAAATAAATAAAGTAAATCTAAGAACTGCTTTACATGCTACAGAAAAAGTCAAATCTCGCCGTCCACGTGGCAAAGAATTAAACAGTGGTCATCAAATTTCAACCAACCAAGCCGGGGACCCAACCGAAATCACTGCGACTTCTTTCTTTGACGTCCAATCAAAGATGGATCATAGCCGTCAAACTGACGGCGGCGGGCAATTCAATAAAAAACACTGCCCCAGTTCTCATCTTTTCACGAACTGGCAGGACGAGAGTTTAAATCAGTACGGAACATTAAAAAAGTGCCGCTGTTACAGTGGCATAGTAAATTCACCTGAGAAATCTTCCGGTACGATCACGTATTGATCCTCGTCAGGACAACTCTTTCTTCTTTCATCGATTATGCCTGTAGAAAAACAAAAAACAGGGATTTTTTTCCTTTGAATCTCCGAACAAAAATTTAAATGAAACGAGACATGTTCAGCATGAGATTTTCACCGTTTATGGCGTAATCGGAGTGAAACTCGTCTGCTCCACTCGGTATATTCAGCCATTTTCTAACCACTATTTTAGGCCACGAAAACTGCAACAGCAAAAAAGAAAAAAGACTCAGATTTTAAGCAGCCAATCTATCAAAATCCGACGAACGATGAATTGCCGAGAAAGAAAAGGCGCATACCTTGGAGATTTTTCCCATATCTGTTCTCATTGCTGAACCGTCTGAAGACAGGGAATTTAAAATCGCGATCAAAAACAAGTTGGCGGATATTATAATGGATAAATGATCAATTGGTTTCGAATGCCGAAAATATATCAGGGAAAAATATATATTATTCTGTATTAAACAAAGTCTTCAAGAAAAAAACAAACCCGGGTGGCAAATCAGGGTGTTAAGAACAGTTGAAAGGAAGAAGCTTTGGGAGATTAACTTATCTATATTTTGAGTGAAGACTTGATATTTTAGAGGATAAACTAAATGAAGAAATTCAACGGGAATATAAAACAACTAGTTGCAGGAGAAATGGAGACAGCTTCTAATGAAGGAATTGAACGGAAAAGGAAAAAAAATATAAGGTTAAAAAGAAAGAAAACGAAACTCTCAATAAAATATAGAGGAAAAAGAAGAATAGGCCACGTTCATCCTTTTTGTTTAATATTGGTTTTACTAAAAAAAAAAAAAAAGAAGAAGGCTTGGGTTTTGAAGCTTTAAGCGTCTTTGCAAAGAAGTAGACAGGGTGGAAAATGGGTAAACTTTAATCACTGAAAAAGAATTACAAATTTTTTGCATATTAGACATTTAAAGATTGGATCAAATCAAAGTCTATGCTAAAACAACTGGGAAAAGTTTGGCCTTATTTTTTGGTACTTCTGTACTTGACTAAAAGAAGAAAAATAATTATATTGGAAGGCTTTAAATGTTGGCATTGATACATGATTTAGAACGAGATCAAAAGAGAAAGGCGAAAGGATTGAAAGCTGAAAACTCAATCATGAACACAAGTGGAAAGTGAAAGCTGTTTGAGAAATGAGAAATCTTGGTCATTGTTTTTAAGGGCATGAAGATAGGGAAGTGAAAAGCACAAGGCAGGAATCCGAGGATAAGGTCATAATCTCAAATTGGAAGATGGATATTTGAAAGGGAGCTAAATGACACGGAAAAACGTAGTTCCCGCAAAGCTGCCGGCCAGTGAAACAGATGAGATCTATTTAATGCAAACATGTGGTTTATCAGGGCAAGAGTGGTCAATGCCATTGTTAATAATTTGATGAACAGATAATAATAAAAAACAACAAATTAACGTGAAAACGAAAAAGACCATGGAAAAATAAGACTTCCCAACTGAAGTAATAATTGCAATCAAAACAGAACAAAACAAAGAACAAAAAAAATCAATCCATCCCAGATTAAAAGTAAAACGGAAAAGCAGTTAAGAAGCACTTACAAGTTTACAAATAGACAAAAGGAAATGGAGATGGTGAAGTTTCAGATAAGGGGAAAAAAAGGGATTTAAAAAGCTCGTACGTTTGAGAATGAAATGATAAGAAAAAAAGGCTAACCCTTTCTCAATCTTCTTTTCTTCTCTTTTCTTGACGTTTCCTTTTCCGATTGTGAAAGTGTTTTGCCTTTTGCCGTCTCGATTGGGTTTTGTTTAACAAGCGAAGGCGAAAAATTTTTGCAGAACAAAGTTCTTGTTAGAGTTCCTCGTAAAAGCCCAAAGGAGGGCGGTTGCCTCTCCAATTTATAAGTGCGTGAGCAAAAGAGAAACTTTAAGTACACATTGCAAAAAACTGTTTTCAGTAAGAAACAAGCCAATAAGGAAGTCCAAGCTACTGTACATTATTTTTTTTTATTTTGGGGGGGGTGGGGATTCGAGTCATTAAATTAGAAAATATCCCCACTCGAAGGTTAATCCTTTGCTTATAAAAGAAAATCAATTAAGATTCAATTTTTATATGATATATTTAAAAATAAAAAACTTATAATAAATAAAATTTATTATATTCATATTTATATTATTAAAAATTTTGGTTTTATGATTTAAATTAAAATATATAATTTTTTTATCTCGTTATGGCTTATTTTATGAAAAAGGAAAATTGATTTTGATGGCGTTGCATTTTTTTTAATAGATAAGCAATTGCTCTACAAAGGTAATTAAACTCTTTAATTGGAATTACTATAAGCTAACTATTTAAACTTGTGATTGAATGGGATTAGGGGTTCGGAGATGAATTTTGATACCATTTTAATTCAATTAGGTCAAGAGCAAGCAGCCTTATTTAATTATTATGGTTGACCCCTTTTTCTTACGAATGTTTGTTTTCTTTATTTGTCTCATGTTTTCTTCAGTTTTGAGTGGAATTTTCGCTAATTGGACAAAATAAACATGAAATTTGTTGAAAAAAATTAAAGTTATTATTGATTTGACACAAGGCTGCAAGAGGTTTCCCCCAATTTGTATGATGGTTTTATTGCAGAACTTGAATTAGCTTAAGATTGTTTTTTCTTTAACGATGATTACTCGTAAATCATCTAAAGCTTTCGGTCCCCTTGGAATCCATCAAAACCGTGAGTGCTAAGAACTGCTGTGTTGGACTACATGGCATGCAATCACTCCTCGAAATGTCATATTTCCTTTTGTCCTTATAGGCGGTTTGGTTTGGTTTAGTTTGGTTAAAATAGCACTATTAGCAGCTTTCGCTAGCCAAACCAATCATTGTTTGAGCTTTAATTTTTGGAAAAGGGGTTGTAATCTTAGCTGCCAAGGATTTGCCATTTGATTTCAGCGTTAGTACTTGTCAAATCAAATGTCAGTCCTCTTAAATTAAAGCGAAAGTGCGTTAAAACCCAGGAATACTTAAAAGTCGTCACATTTGGCAGCTCCGAGAGTGATCTTCTTCTGTAAAAAGTGAGGAATTTTGGGGCCGGAAGTTTGTAAATAACTAAGAAAAATGTTTCTTAGTTTAATGTTTGTGCATATAAATAAATAAATAATTATTTAATTTAAATTATTAATATATTAATATATATAATATTTTAAATATATTTATAATATAAAATATAATATAAACATATAAATAATCGATTCTATTGACAATATTGTAACCACAAAAATTATGCAATTAATTATATTGTTAGAATAATTTTAAAAAATTTTAAACTTTTTATCACTATAAACAATTTTCACGGTCTGATTAAACAGTAGTGCTACACAGCAGCGTACCACTTTCACCTTCGGAGAGTCTCCGGTGGTAGTACCATCTGATGTGACACAAAGATAAACAGCCACTAAATATAAATGATTCTTCGATAAATTTATATATATATATATATATATATTATATTGCAATTTCATTTTTGTTGTAGTTTAATTAAAGATGGATGCACCAGCCTCCCCACTATACAGTCTATACTTCCCTCAACTAGCATGGCAATTAGCATGGTAGATTGCAGAAAAAAGTTACGCAGGGGTTCAACCGCCAACCTTCTGAACCAGCAGCAGTACTTCTTCTTCCGCCATAAAGTACACTTCTTTCAAAAATTTATCAAGCATATTATTATTATTATTATTATTATTATTATTATTAGAGTTAATAATACTAAATTTTATAAAAAATAATCAAAATATATTATAATAATTTATATAATAAAAATTATTAATATTTAAAAATTTAAAAATTATAAATTATCAAATTATTGTATTTACAAAACTGACAAATCATAATAAATAACACTTTGGAGTAAAGCAGCCTTGAATTAGCCTGATGCTAGGAGCTTAGCCTGATTTTCTGGCCGCCATGTGGAGTACTAGATGTCTGGAAGTAAGTCTTCTAGAACTCCGAGCTTCAATTGTCGAATCAAGAACGAAAGTGCATCTTTTTGGATAGAAATTACTGGATTAACATTTTAAAATGTTTTAATATTATGATAAATTAAAATATAAAAAAATAAATATAAAATGGTAAACTTATTTTAAGTAAAAATTTTTTTAAATCGTAAATTTAGTAAAAAAAAAAAAATTAAAAGTTTAAATTTAAATTTTAAAATTATTTTTTTAAAATTAACATTAAAATACTGTTTATATCTCAAAAAATGTTTAATAGCTTTCGGCATTTCGTATCATTTGACTACTAAAACAGTTTTACCGTCGAAATCCGCTGATAACCAATCCTTATTTCCCACGCATTAAGTACATGCATGTGGGCCTGATTAAACGTAGTTTTACACTTTAATTATTCTTTTCTTTCCGTGCTAAGCTACGTACAAATAAATCTAACCTTTTTCCTTCCATTAATCTAAAAAATTATTAACCTCATTTCGCTTTAAACACGTGCCCAACTCCCCCGGCCTTACCGTGGGTCAAAGATTTAACGCTAGACCACAAAGGGTTAATTAATTTACTGAAAAAACTTAATCTTTCAGGGCAAGTCAATGACACCTATGATTGGGCTTTTTGTATTGATTGGATAAAGTTTTAGGTGCCTTATTTTTGTTCCCCATGAGATAAACAATGATTAAGCTGAGCTTCCCGCAATGAAAATTATGATTAAACAAATGTTTTTAAGTTTTTTGGAGTTTTAGAAATGAACCAATGGCTGAAACCAAGATGTCGGGATCATCACCTCAGCCAAGTTCGCGTGGCTTCATCGCAGTGGCCCAGCAGATATTCTGAAAATCATGCCTACAACCTAACCCAACACAAGTGATTAAGTTAAAAATGATAACAATTTAGATTTATATATTTATTTATTTACGTAATTAAAGTTTAGCCTAGACACCTATAGGGAAGCATTAAGGTTGAGTCAAAACCTTAGATCTTCACAGCACAGAGGGAAAAAAAGCTACACATCTGTTATTTTGCATTTCATTTTCACTGAGATTCAAAGGAATTTTTTTCTAATCTTAACTAGATTTGATTTCTTTTTCTTTCTCTTCGTCTTAATCCTAGCTAACCCTAGACCTAGAGTATTCTGTAAATTAATTTGAACTTATCTTTTAACAAGCAAAGCTTAATTAGGTTAGTATCTTCTTTTCTTTATAAAATCATTAATACTTATCATGTTTTTTGTCTTTTAAATTTAAGAGCGGTACATGTCCCTTTTATCATGGTTGGTTAAATTTCTTAGATTTAAACCTTAATAATGATTTAAAAAATATATATTTTAAGTGATCTCTTTGCAGACCAAGGATCCACTTTAGAACCTTCTAATAATTTCTTTTTAAGAGTCAATAACTTAGTTCTGACATCTAGCCAAATTGAATGAAATATGGTTTGGTCAAAGATCGGCGTTCCCGTATGAAACCTTTTTGACGAGCGCACCCAAGTAAATGGTTGATCGGACTTCGAAAATTTTGATATGATACCTAGTTTGTACACGAATAAAAGTGTTAAAATTTTTATTAATAAATCAAAGTATTCTTTGAACCTATAATATTTTAAATATTATTATAAGATAAAAAATATATTAATATCATATTAATGTATTTATATATTATCAAATCTATTGTCTTCTTGCTGGAAAGGCTACCATCTGATCCAGTCATATCTCCATAGGAACCTTCCAGTATTTATTTATTTAATACTTGTACAATCTATTGCTTGATTTTCTTCAATTGAATGGCATATTTTTCATTCTCAACAAATTGGCCGCATATAGTATTTAGACATATAGGCCATGATCATGAATAGGATTGAAGTAATCCCTTAGAATCGATGTACTCGATTGAAATCAACTAAAATTGGTTAATTCAACAATTTTGACACTAAATAATTTAAAAATATATATTTATTTAGTTCAATTGGTTACCGAATAAAGCAAATTAATAATTTTATTATTTTATTTTTAAATTTATAATATAATACAAATACAATATAATTTATATAAATAATTAAAAATTATACATAATATACCATTTATTTTATACAACGTTAATATAAAATAATTTTTATATAATAATACAACTACGGTTATTTTTTTTCAAAGTTTCAAAACCAATTAAACCATTAAATTAGCCGATCTAAATTAATTTCTGGGTAGATATTTTTATTTGATTGATTCCATTCATTATTTCAAGTAAAATCAATTAATTTGTTTTGTTCATTGCCTATGAACAATAGGAATAAAACGTTGAATCATGAAAAGCGGCTTTTGAGGTATTTTAAGTTGCAATTATTTCCCAGGCAATAAGTGGATTTATTGTTAAAGGGATGTGCGGAATGATATGACAATTATTTGGGGGATGAAATGAACAAAGCTTAATTAGTGGAAGCTACTTGGAGAATTCTTAGGAGACCGAAAATAAAAATATAATTTGTTTGCATATTTGCACAAATGTCAAGAATTTGCATAAGCGCTAAACTAAGACTAGAGTGTTAATACTATTAATTAAAGGATCATTATCATGTAAATTACTAAAATAAAATAAAATACGATATAATTAATTAATTAATTAATTAAATTGTTCTAATTCTTAATGATAATCACATTTCGAAAGAAATGGGGAGAAAGATCATATAGGACCATTCTATTCAGTTCAAACCCAAAACTGTCAGTTTATTTGTAACAAAGTTTTCAACCCAGCTTTGTCAATGGTGGATGACCTACTTTAAGCATTGCATGTATGTATATATGTTTTTATAAGTGTGACTATATATATATATATAAACATGCTTAAAATATGATATTTTGATAATGAATTTTAAAAAGTAAATTTATTTATTTATAAAATATGTAATTTTTTATCAAATGATATCTGTTATTGAATATTTAAATATTAAAAAATAAAAAATTAATATTTTTTTAACCAATAAAACTATTTTTAATAAAAAATTAAAAAAATAAAACCCTCAATCACGTGAACTTTATTACCCCTATCAATGTCTTATTAAAAAAACGCATCCAAACGCACTAAAACGTGTGCTTTATCTGAAGCATTTCTATTGTTCAGTGCTAAAGGACAAGTTGCAGAAGCACCTATAGAGAGAGATTCATGCCATTGACAACACTGTCTCAACCTAATCTATCTCCTGAACAAGAAAATGCCTTCGAATGTCGGCTTCTTCATAAGCTGGATTCCATATATTCATACCTTTCTTAGGATCTCCATTAGCAAATATATAAACCCACACACATGTATATACATATATATATATATATATATATATTAAAAGCCATGTTTATTTCCTTTTAATTAAAGAAGTAGATTACCTACCTGAAGACCGATTAATCCATCTGAAACCTACCTATGAGCCATGGGCAAAAGATATATACACATATCAACAATGAAAAGTGGTTTAGTACTGAATGGAAAAAAAAATCGAAATGCGTCTTACAAAGAAAAGCTAGCACCTAATTAATGTCGTGTGGGGCTTCCATATAATTACAGATATGATTTTGAGCTTCCATGAATTGAAAGCTTATTTATTATGATGGGCCACCATTTAGAACTAAATAGCCAATGCCATGGCTATGCTCCCAATCATAAGCTCTATTCTTGCCCTGTTCTCGTTTGTCCAATTCCTCAAGGACTCTTTTACAATGACACCACTAGCAGTTTGCTTAAGCTTCAATGGTGTTGTGGTTCGAAGAGTAGGATTGGAATTCTTTTTTTTTTTTTAACAAAAAAAATGTCCTTAAAATACCCTAAATCATAGTTTAGAGCTAACCCATCAACAAAATGTGTTATATTATCCCCAACACTCAAACAGTTATAAGATCTATAAAATTTCATATTCAACTTTTGAAAAAGAAAAAGAAGAAAGAAATTCAGAGTTATATTAAACTAATTAAATGTTACTTTTAAGAGTAATGACATGAATCAATTAAACTAAGATTATAATTTAATATTATTTTTTCTTTACTCTTTAGTTTTCTGGGTCAAAATTTGGCCACCATTCATCTTTCACGTGCTAGAGTTAAACGCAAAGAAAAAGGTTAAAAAGACATGGCTTAAAAGTAGCATATACTTTTCAAAGTACACCTTTGATGATTAGCTTAAAGCAATCATAATCAGTCACGAAATTTGCAATTAATTTACTCTATAAACAAACGTGAAGCTCTTATGAATCCATATTTCTTAACAATATTTTATTTGTGTTGACAATGTAGTTAACCCCTCCACATGATTTGCGAGGTCACTAATTGGTTTTTTCTTTGGCAAGCTTTTTGATACATGAAGATTCATAAGTGGCATTTACGTCGTTTTACAGGGTCTAAGAGTCTTTTTCCAGTTAATTTCTAAAACCCCTTGCATATGGTGTTATCTAGATACGTTCATAATTAGGGTTATCTATTCGATTTATACGAGTTGGGTTTTGAATAAAAAATTAACGAATTCGAATTAATTCATCTCAAATTAAATAATATTTAATAATAAATATATTTTTATTTAAATTAAATTATAAAAATATATAAATATAAAAATAATTTTTAATATTTTAATATCTTTTAAATAATGAAACGGGTTACTAAACCAACTCCAACCCTGTCAAAGAAATCTCGGCCTGGCCCATGGAGGCTTTAGTGTTATCTTATGCTTGTCAATTGCCAACATTTTTCTATGAATTGGCTAAGCAATGACGTTTAACTGCACTTTGGCTGGATTCAATTCCATGGGAAAAACATGATATTCAGGCATTTGCTTCAATAAATCTCATTAATATATAACGATTATGAAAACAACAATGAACTCTTCCATCAGTTGACTTCGGCACCAAGTTGCCGTTTAAAATTATGCAAATAATTTCTTAATTAACTTTCGAGACGCCTCTTCAAACTTTGTTTGATATCAAAACCGGTAAATTAAGGTGGTAGGAACCCTCTTTCGTTGGAAAAAAAAAAAAAATACACGCAACTTCTGAGCTCTGATTCTGAAGTGTTGTTTGGATTTTTCCTGAAGAACTAATTAAGAAAAAGACAGTTGTCTAGGATCAAGCCGAGTTTATTATTCAAGTGACTCAACTAACTACCTGTCGATATTTGTTCAGTTCAATAAGAACCATTATTTTTCCTGAGTTATGATTTTAAGCTATGCTTAGTTTGGCATTTGACAACTCTGTTTTTCTGTTGATTGTCCGATTGATTTTAGCTGAAGTTCGCAAGCAAACCTGTGCCCAGTGATTAAATCAGGCTATGTTATTCTAATCTTTAATTTTTCTTAAAGTATCTATATTTGACTCATATCCTAAGGTACGAGAATATATTCATTTGAAAAAAACTTAAATATATGAAAAAAACTTAAAAAATATATATATACTCGTATAAAATATATACTCAAATTCGATATTCATACTCGATCGTGAATAACATTTAAAAGAAAGTACAAGAGTGTGGGTTCTAAAATCGCAGAAGGCGTTTGGCAGAGAATGAGAGGAATAATATTTCTTGTTTTATCTGCAGCAAGGTAATCAATGTTTTCCTGGTTATCACAAATGCCATTGAACCAACCCGAAGATGGGAATGTAATAAAGCAAAAATGGAACCATGCATGGATTTATCTATTAAATATTATGGAAAGAATCATATGGATGGCAATTATAGGTCGTCACATGAAAAAGATCGAAATGACTCAAAAAATAAGGCCCTTCCAAGAGACCTCCTTGATTTTATAACCAAATATTAACTATCCAAATTAAACTACATGATCGTATGGAAGTCAAAGACAAAGAAACAAATAAACCTGAGGCAAGGGTTGGATAGATGACTCAGATTTAGTTGCTGAAACCGAAAGATATTGTAAAACACTTCGTTGAATGAGCTTAGGGCTTAACCCACTCGGTTAATGCAATTACCACTGAAAGATGGCCTCCAATTGGTTCCACCATCTTTGGACTTCAGTTTTCTTTGTAAAAATAAACTTCATTGCATTATCAAAACAAGTCGAAATTTTGAGCACAAGATTGTTGGCATGAAACAATATACTCTTTATATATCTGGCTTATAATCCTATTCATTTTCAGCTTATATAATCGATTGCTTTAGTTTACTGCAAAATTGTATCTGAATTTCAGCTTACAAAGTAAGATCAATCTAGATTGATAATTTGACATTATCCCAATGAACTTATTATTATTGAAGTGCATGTCACAGTCAAGCTGCTCCCTAGTGATCCACAAGACAAAAAAACCTGTCAACATCAGGGTTTTCAAGTGACGATTTCAAGCAATATAATTGGACCGGCATTAGTCCCTTGAAAACGAACTGGTCATTACTTCCATTATATTTTCTTTTCAGGACAGCTCGGCAGCTGATCCTCTCATGACGATGGATCCCTCTCGAGAGGCTTCAATAAAAATTAACCAAACATATAGACAAAAACCGATTATTAATTCAACGAACCTAAATTATATAAAAAAATGGTGTTTGATCCTTTGGATGCAAGATTTCCCCCCAGGAGGCACGGTGTGATCGATGATTATTTATATATATATCTGCAGGCTTTGATGACATAATTCCTGACTTCATTTTAATTTTGATCTAATGAATTAATTTTGGTTTGACAGTAGTAGGTTTCTTTGTAATCATTGACGGTTGACATAGATTATAAAGGAATAGTTCAATTTCGGTGACATAGGATTGACAATAATCTTAGCCAATATTGCAATTAAGCAAAAAAAAAAAAAAGCTATTACTTTAATGGGTGGTTTTAAAAGTGCATGGGAAGCCCTGTCATTACATTGAAAGGGTTCTTTCACAAGTAACAATCATATATCTTCACTTCCATTTTTTTTTTTTTTTTGCTATATAAGAAGAAATCTCTTTACATATTATTTAATTCATTTTCTTGAGCTTTTGATTGAAAGATTTAAGTACGAAAAGATTGTCATGATATAGTAAATCCGAGATTTAATTTTAATTTATTTAAATTATTATTTAAGAAAAATGATAATTAATAAATTTAATATTCAAATTCGAGTACCTATAATTCAACTCAAAACTAAACCATTATAAATCATAGTAGGCCATCGAATGAAAAGTTCAAGGAAATAATATCACTATCAGTAACAAATATAATAAGGCCAAACAATTTATGGTGAAATATTCATAATCTCTTCTCCATATGATAAAAGTAGCAAAGATTTTTAGCAATAAGAAATTTGGGTATATAGTAGTAAAGTTTTTCACTTCATGTTTGAAACTTGGAATCAAGGGAGTGTTGTTCTTCTGATCCTCTTAGCTAGTGATCATAGCGTGAAATTTACATTTCGATTGCTCCAGAAGATTCGAATTAAAAGAAATCATGCCTACTTGAAAGTGAATCCTAAGCAAACACTGCTTTACTGGCTAAAAATGCTTGCTATGATACTTTTTAATTTCGAAAGGTACATAACAAAAGGTAAGAAAAATTCTGTCTCAAAAGTTATATTCACCTCATGCATGAAAGCTTAAGGATGAATATATGAACTAACTAAGTTAAGCGTTTTAGATTTTACTTAATTTCATGATTTCATGAATCAAACAAAGTCTATATATATATATATATATATCCCTTATCTTAGTTTTGGTGTCATCACCTTGAAAAGAAAAAATTTCGTTATACTATGAAGGCTGACGTTAGGTTAGCTTTAGTGATGATTAAAAGTGAATGACTAGTTAGTAATTTTTTTTTTTTTTACTAACATTTTTTTTCCCACAAACATAATAAGTGCTCTATAGGACCCTTCCATTTCAAAAACCGACCCATCCTTTCCTCTTATTGTGAACTTTTAAAATTTATGACATGATTTAAAACCGATTTCTTAATTTCAATGATTCAGATTTAATTTTTGACGGTTTCAAATTTTGAAAAAAAAAACATTTTTGTGACATAAAAAAAAATTATTTGTTCTTGTGGCAAAACAAAGTGATTTTTCATAAGATTTTGTGCCCTTGTGGAGTATACTTTGATTTCCTTTTGTGGAGTACGTCACCTTGAGGTTCAAGACATAGCATATTTCCTATATTTGCAATCCAAGCTTGTTAGGTTAAAAAATAGGAAAAACCCTAAATTTCAATTGGGATTTTTCTTTTTTTTTTTTTAAAGGATTATTTTAACTGGTGTTTTTTCCCGATATTTGATTTTAATGATACATGTGGTGAATTCTACTATCAAAAAACCATTCAATACAATATATATATATATATATATATCGAAAATAGAATTCTGAATGTGCTAAATCCATGTGAAGTAATGCACCCTTAAAATTGCTTAAAGATGAGATCAAGCTACGAGAAAACTTGAGAGACACCCAGACCCTAACCGTATTAAAAAAATTTAAACAAACAAAGTCGGTCCATAGTCAATAAGCCTTGAATTGCATTCGTTTGAACATTTTCTCAATAGGCCCAGTTCTAATTAATGAGATATTCTGCAAGTTAAAAATACAGGCTATGGCGTTGCTAAAAGCCCTCTTTACTTCGGACTAAGCCCATTTCATATCTCAACCTTTTGCGAGAGGGGAAAAAAAAAAGTGAAACCTGATTGATATTCGAAGGACGATACGCACGCAATATATATTAGCCGACTAAGACGTAAGCAGCAACCGCTAAGCGAGTGCCTATTGCATATGAAAATGTCGCTAGGTAGCGGCGAGCTGCCATGGATGCGAACTATCACTGAAACTTCGGATGATTTTTGGTCGAGAGAAATTTCTAGGGACATCAAACGGGCATAATACTAGTCAACATAATAGTGATGAATCGTGATTGGTTGGTTTACAACTTTCTCAATTCATGGAGTTTATTTATTTATTTAATTCCTATATATTTTTGTCAGGTTTATCTGCTTCACATATTATAAAAACCTCGAACATATGAAAGCAGGCGTTTAGTAAATGAGGCCACCAGGAAATTGTTGATGAAACCTTTAGCTTCATCCCTACATCGTCATGGCCTGCCGGGTTGGGATGTTTTAGACTTTTTTTTGGATTGAATTCACTAAGCTTCCATTTGTATTAAATTATATGTCGTTTTATAATTGAATTTACTTGCTTTTAACAGGGCTGTGTCCTCAAATGGCTAGAAAATTATCAATGAGTTACTTCCTGAAAATCTCTCAGAACTATAACAATTAACTGATGTTAATGGAAAAAAATATATAGTTATTAGAAATTAATTTCCATCAGAAGTACAAGACATTAACTGAACATCAGTAAGCCAGAGAAATAATCAAAATATAAAAATCAATGAAGAGAGAAAAATTTTCAGTGTACAAATCAAGGATGAAAGGAATGAAAAAATGTTGTTAGTAAAATGAAAATTACAAGTGTCATATGGGGAATAATGGGATGATTAAATTATATATCAAATGCAAAGGTCAACCTTGGGAGCCTCTGTCCTAAATAAAAGTTGCAAATCATTCTCCAATGGAGTCAAATTCAAGTCCAGGCACACAACAACCCTCCGACTACTGTTCGATCTCTTCAACACCGGCACCGTCGAAACAAGCGGAAAGGGCGAGAAGCTTTGGTTCATGGCAGCTCTATGCTTCCTCATATGGCCACCCAAAGCTTGCCCCGTCGAAAACTCTTGGCCGCAAATGGAGCACTCGTGAGCACCCTTAGGCTTTGTTGATAAAGTTAATAACTGTGTTAGTTCATTTGCTTCCTCCCCCAGTACTCTGGGCCTCTTATTATGGCTTGTTCGATGGCCTCCCAATGCTTGGAATGATGAGAAACGACGGTGACAAGTTTTGCACTCGAAAACCTCGCTCATTGAAAGGTCTTTGGGCTTGGTTGCTAGGTTTTGAGATAGCAGGTTTAGACATTTAGCAATGTCAAGACCTTGAATCTCTCCGTTTTCTCTTTCTCTCTTCATTGCTAGGCTAGGAAAAACTTATCAAAGCTGAATATGATCCATGCTTGGGTTTTTTCAGCTTTATATATATAGAAGGAAACTCAACTCGGAGGCTGAGAAGTTTGACTGCTATTAATTTGACTATTCTAAAAATAGAAAATACCCGTGTCTTTGCAAATTCTGCCGCGTGTTGTATTACTTAAAAATACCCTTAATTTGGTCAAACGGAAGGAAATGTAAAGCAGTTTTTTGCTTTTTTTTGGGGGGGGGGGGGTGGTGGGGGCCGAGGGGCTGTTTCCCCTTGCCCACCTTGGTCTTTCCATAGACAAGGTCACGAGCGGCTAGCTGTGGCGACTCTCACCGAAGCTTCGGCTACGTTTTGCTATTAGAACATCTAATGCAACACAAAGTTACACTGACTCGAAATTTAAATTAGAATCACAGGTATATTTTTTATTGTGATTATTATAATTATAAGTATAATTAATATTATTATGATAAATTATAATAAATATTAATTATAAATATCAATAGTAAAAATTAAAAATCATAAAATAACAATTTTAATATTATATTAATATTTAAGTTCATGCTGTGGATAACGGGATACTCTTGATGCAACTTACAAGGCTGAAACACGAGCCCAAGGAATGTCAAAAAACTGAAGATTAGTCAAACCTGAGAAATTTTCAATGTTCAAACCCTTTCGTACCTGCTACTGCTGCAGCAGAATTGATAAGTACTAGGTAAATCACTTGTTGAAAATGTTGAAATTGTCAACATTTTCAAGTTTCAAGCAATGGGGGCCGCAGACATATGATTTGTTGCTGCCTGTGGGTTGTTGCTTCTTGCTTTCAAATCTTTATTTTTCTGATGAACTTTGGTATTTCAGTTAATGCACTTTCAAATGGAGACTTTTTTTTTTTTTTATAGCTTTTATTGGAGTGCCAGTTCTGATTTTACTGTAAAGTATAAGTCAAATTTGCTTTTTAGGTTGAGGCAGGTAAGAGACCGCCTCCAAATATTTGACTTTGAAATGGTAACTTTCCTAAAATGATCATCAGATAATTATTAATTGGTGCCTATAAGCACCCATTAATCAGATCTTAGTAAAATTGGCACGAAAGTTGAAATTCTAATAAGGTATGGCAGCAACATTGAAAGAACAAATGATGTAATAATTATCTGATGCCAATACACCTAGTAATATAGCATTAAAAGAACACATTTCAGACTCCATCCTAAAATTGCTAACAGTACTAGTAACATGTTAAGAACAAGGGTTTTTTGTGTACTCATCAGCTGATGAGCATTTGTACTAAATCCGTACATGTAATTAGTATTGTGCTAATTATTATAATCAATTGACATCCGCGAACGGGGCTCTATTGGGTGAGAAAGTTGTAACCTCTAGCTGGATTTTGCTTTCATGGTTGCCCCATTTTGATCTTTTGTTCTCCGAGTTATGTTCTTCATCCTTGACATCTTCGAAGGACGGTGTCCTCATCTCTTCGATTGATGCTAAGCTGGGCACAACTATATCTCGCTTCTTCGGTGTTGTATTTGGATGGTGATCAACCTGTTCAAGGCAACACCAATTATATATTTTGAAGTTCTATAACAACACCAATTGTATCGGCATTTTGAGCTAGCCAACCTACCAAGTAGTCCTTTATGAGGCATTTCTCAGCTTCACTTCTGATATTTGAAACGCTTTCACCATGCTTTTCTTGCACTGTTTTAAGTTGGCCTAAGCACAAGTTTGCAAGGGAGTCTATTTCCTTCTTACTTTCATGGTCACGAATTAATGAATCTGCCAAAGGAAAGTAGTTTCCCACTTAGAAATGCAATTCTGAAATGAAAAACTTGCATTAAAATGTACAAATAAGTTACATGAATTACCATTGATAGCAGCCATTATATCTCCAGTTCTAGCCCCAATTTCTGAGTCCATAGAGGAGAATGCAGATAAAAGTTCTTCATGTTGTGTGTGATTTCTTTTGATATTTTCCCTGTCAATGTAAGCAGAGAATTTAGCTCGGTTCTAACTGTAAGAAACAACGAGCAAGAAAAACTTACCTAACAGTAGATTTGATCCCTGCAAGACTGCTTATATTAAGTTCATTCATGCATTTCTTAGCATTTTCCCACTGCTGCCTAGAAACACTCACTCTTTCTGAGCTGCATTAAATGAAGAGATGGGATCAAATACAATGGATAGAGAGCAGAGGGAGAGTTATTTTATGCATTTCTTAGCATTTTCCCACTGCTGCCTAGAAACACTCACTCTTTCTGAGCTGCATTAAATGAAGAGATGGGATCAAATACAATGGATAGAGAGCAGAGGGAGAGTTATTCCCCTGCTTTAGACCTTGAAAATTGGATTTGCAGAAACAGAAATTTGTTTTGACTAGCAAATTGGATGACAGCATATCACAAATGAATGCTTACCATTGTTGAAGGCCATCTTCCATGATACCCCTAGATTCAGCCGCTGAGAAGGTGTCTTCCATGAAATGACTTTCCATCTTTTCTACATACTTGCACATTTCCTTGCCAACATCAGCTGAAACCTGTTGCAGCATGGACATCTGCTGCTGCAATATTCTTTTATCTTGAATACCCAAGTCCTTCATGTCTCTTGATGCCCCAGAGACCTAACAAATAATTTCTATAAGCATAGAATTCCTGATATGTATTTGGGTTTTACAAGATAAAAGTGGCAGATTACTGACCAGAACACTTCTATTAGATGTCAAAGTTGCTAATATTGCTGCAATCTTCTCCATAGCTTGCTTTTCCTCCCTAGCAGCTTCTTCCTGTTTCACAGCAGGTCAAGTTCATTTCTTCCCCATATCAATCATGCATGTAGAATATCAACTTGCCTTAAATCTGTTTTCAAAATTTGTTAATTGCTGAGATTTCTGGGTTTCCATTTCTTCAAGGGTTGTCATGAATTTGGAAGCTTGATTATTGATGTCAGTCAGAAAACGAAATGTTGCCTTGGATATTTCTTGTGCTGAAATCAAGTTGCGGCGTAATCCCTGTATCCACAAAAAATGAGAAATACTTGCTCAAGAGCGTGATAGTGTTGAATAAAAGGAATTGGAAATAAGAAATACACCCACCTCTTCTTGTTGTCGAGCGGAGAAAACCAATAGCTCCTTTTGTTCATTAAGAGAATTCTGGAGATCATCAATAACCTCCTTAGCCTCCAGCACCGCTGTAACAAGGAACTACAAAAACAAAATTAAGACACCGATTAGCAAATCAAAATTACATGCTTTAATAAGCAATTTGAAGAAAGTATTTGTGCTCCTTGGATAGCACACCTGCTCAATATCTGCTAGTTGAGATGAAAATGCAGAATTCATTTGCTCCAGGTCGGAGGAAGCATTCCTTTGGATTTTGTTGGCTATTTCTTTTATTGTTACTACTCCCGAAGCATATGTCTCTGTCATATTCTTAATCCTAGATTCCAATGCTCTGGTTGCCTGCCAATAATTCATAAATCATGAATCAGGAGTAAAGGAGCCGCAGGATAAAGTAAGACAAGGCAAAACTTTTCCACTCTTACATCACATTTACTGGCAAGAAATGAATGAGCATGCTCTTCCATGCATCTAAGTTGTTGATGCTGCTGAGAAATGGAGCCGAGGATGGACTTATGCAAATCTTTTAGACGCTGATCAAGCCGAGAACCAAATGATAAAACAGTGCTACGATTTTCTACCTCCATCTTTTCCTTATCATCTGCAGAAAAATATTTATATAAGGTTTCTGAAATAATTTTTGTCCTTCAATTTTGAATACCCATATACAACTACTGTTGTTTCAGGTCTCCTTTCACGGTATATAAATATACACAAGTTGTTTGATCCATCAGAACTTTTTATGTAAAAGGGTATTTCACTTCTTTGTGCTTTCCTGGAGCTTCCCAGACCACTAGGCCAACTGCACATGTTGGACCAAATTATCAAACATGGTGTCCGGCAGACACAAATTCCTGTTACATCTCCTCATAAATATTTGTTTGGGAGCACAAGAAGTCCTTTTTATTAGAAGAATGGATGATCGGCAATTGTTTTTCATACTATAGATTCAAAGTGAATCCTTAAGATATACTGATCGTAACCAAAAAATAAGAGCATACAAGTTATTTTACCTAGTTTTGCAAAAAGTGAAGCTATGTCCTCTGATGCATCTTGCAAATCATTACGTAACTCTTTTGCCCTTTCGATCAAAGAATTTTCTGTTTATAAACAATTGTCACTGTTACTAATAAGCGAAACGACAGACAATGAAAATTTTCAAATTTGACTCTGGTACCTGAGCATAGCAGTTTGGAGATGATGAATTCCTTCTCTTTCAGTGTCAAGATGGCTGCCCTGTGGTTCTCCTGAAGATCAAGCAATTCTTTCCTATTCTTTTCCAGCAATAACTGGAAAGAAAAATATCAAGTTATGAGCAGGGAATCATCCAGAATTGAGAGAATAAAATATTAATATTTCCAGTCCTACCTTGCAAACCTTCAGGTCGCTTTCTAATTCCAATCTTTGCTCTTGCTCGGTGAGATACAGCTCACGATACTTCTCAGCTTGCTGCATGAAGAACAAGAATCAATATAAATACAACATGGATAGCAAAGAGTGAAACTACAATGGGGGTAAGGGGGGGGGTTTACCTTCTCACTAAGGTTGAGATCGTTCTCTAGTTGCTCTATCTTCTCCATCCTTACCTAAAATGTTATGAGTAAAAAAGGAAAATTTATCAATCACCTTGAGCCCACGTAAAGAGTGAAGCTCATTCTTTAACTAACAAAAGTAAAGCTTTCGTCAAATTCGAGGAAATGACCTTTTTTAGAATTTGCAACAAAATCATAACCCAAAAACAGGTTCATTAAAGAGATACATGGGAGTTTACCTTCTTTTCAGCTTCCTCTTGGACAAATCTTTCATGGGGAATGTAAACACCATTCTTGTCCCTAGCTGCTCGAACATCTGGATCAAAATTTTTATTTTACATGAATAAGAATCTAAATTGCAAATTTATATCACCAAAGGACTCTATGATTGTAAGTGCATTTCAAACCTTCTTTCATTTTCTCAATTTCCAAGTACAAATCTTTAAGCAACACAGCCTTGGACATTTTCTGGTTTGCCTGAAATTATAACCCTTTTAATTAGTAAAAATAAATATATAAATAAACAATAAAATAGATCAAAAGAGGCATTTAAATTAACCTCTGGTCTATTTTTGATATTCTTAGCTCGATAGGCATAATCTAGAGTGCTCAATGTTTCTTCTAAGGAATGAGCAGATGGAGATATTGTGGCAATAATGCAGGTTTTTGTTTTCCCTCCCAAAGAATCTCTCAAAAGTCTTGTCAGCTTACTATCCCTGCAAAGAATGTGGTAACCACGAGAAAACAGTTATTAAAAGAAATTTAGAAGCAGCCCAATAGACCAAAATAAAATAATAAAAAAAAAAGAATTTAAAGAAGCAAACCTATATGGTATATGAGCAGAATGCTCCACAAGTGCACTTATGACACGACCAAGGGTAAGTAAGCTCTTGTTAATCTCTCCTGCTTCCCTTGCACGACCCTGCAAATTCAATTTGATGAAAAAAACTTGACAGCTAGTGATGAACATTTCTTAAAATTTTGGCAGCTTAATAAATAATAACCAAGCAAGCGATTGCCAAATCGAGTGGCAACATAATTTGTAACCACATACAGATAATAAACTTCAAAGCTAAAAATGTATACGTCTCCCTACCTCACGTGCACCAGAACGAGAAATGTTCTCAGACCCTGCCAGATCAACAAGATTAAGCTTGCCACATTTAATCAACTCCTCATCTCCAATAGCCGATTCTTTTATGTGGACAGTGATGGAAAATACAGAATGAGAACGGCTTCAAGGCAATGAAAGTCAGCTTTAGCCAAATGGTTTCTTACACAAAGCATAATTAACAAATCAAAACAAATAAACAAATCCTAACCTGCTGCGCTTGTTTAACAAGGTATCAGCGGTGCGCCGTTTTGCTGCTCCACGTTCCAAGAGAGTATAGATTTCATTAGCACTGTATACAGCTTCTTCTTCTAGACCTCTCACAACAACGCAACCCTTTCCATCTTCCATCAAAGAAATGGGTTTTCTTTGCCTATCTTCAGCATATCTTGGACTCTCTTCTGGAGCCAACAGATCAGTTATTTCCTCGTTGTAAATCTCCAAAAATGTAACTTTCATGCTATAATCAGCATTTTGGGCCTCTAAGGTATCAAATATTTGTCTCACTGCTCTTGGAATAACACCAGCCTCAGCAGGCAAGTCCCCACCCTGTATTTAAAAACATACTCCTTTACTTAATATTCATCAAAAGCTGTTTTCCACAAAGTTTTCAGTACATAATTCTACAAACTGTCAACTAATACCTACTTACCACTCATCAAATATATAATTTCTTAAACAGAAAATTGTGCATCAAATATAGATTTTCAACAAAAAATTGAATTGATAAACAATCTTTTACCTTGTTTCTCATCCCACCCTCCATTGTATATGTTTTGCCAGTGCCAGTCTGTCCGTAGGCAAAGACAGTACAGTTGAAACCATCAAGTACTTCATTAACAATTGGGGCAATGGATTGATCATATATTGTTCTTTGCTGTGCCTTGGGGCCAAAAACCTTGCAAAAGTAAAAATGAAATAAAACTATGAACTTGAAGAAATGTACTAAATCATCTTGCAAAAAAACCAGTAGGCATTTTCATAGCATTGGAGCTAAACTTCTACCTTGTCAAAAGTGAAAACTCTGTCTACTTGCTTGTTAGCTACATTTTGCAAAACAGTAACTTCCCTTTTATGTTCATTACACGAAATCACTCTTGGAAAATTCATCCTCTGCTCATCTTCGCTTAATGGCCTAATCATCAAGCAAAAGAATGTAACGAATTAAATTAAAAAAAAAACTTGTTCATTCAATAATAAATAAATGAGTAGATCAAAATAAATTAAAATACCTGCATCTAAGAAGCACTTGAACATTAACTTCTTTATCTCTATCTTGGCGGTTAGAACCCCAGTCAGTTCCTCTAGAGTCTGGTCGACGTCGTTCAGGGCGGGGAGTGAGGAAAGGAGATGGAGATGGTATTAATCCTCCCATCGCAACTTTTCTAAACTGATCTGGTGTGAGTGACATCGTTTCTTTTTTTTGTTTTATCGTTCAAAAAATTTGAAAAAAAACCTAATGAAGCATAAACAAACAAGTTTTTGAAAAATCACTGTAAACTCGAAATAAAAATCAAAATCCTACCGAAGTTCTTAACCTATTGAGTAGATTCTGAAGAACGAGTGAGATGCGAAGAGCTTTTATCTCCGATCCTACTTTTCTTTCCCTTTCTTCTTTATTCGCTTTGTGGAAGTACAAACTGGGTTGATTATTTTTTTTTCCCTTTAACAAAGTTTTACTGCTATATAATGTTTCGCAGCGTGTTTTCAATTTGTGTTCTTTTCCCCAACGGCTACTTGAGGGATATGAGCCGTTGGAACACGTGGGTCCCGCAGCACGAAAATTCAAATAAGACGCTTTTGAATCGGGTCAGTGTAGCTCGGTTGATTAATTTTTTTTGGAAGATCAAGGATCGCAAAATCGCTAAGGTTAGGCATCATTTATGACTCCAAACCTCAATTGATGCTTTAATCAACAATGACGATTTTGAAACGTAATCACGACTTTCATTTTCTACCAGTAAGAGTAGAGTGTTTTTATAAGAAACAATAAAAAAAATAAGAGTGAGACATATACGAGATTTCTCAAAATTTTTAAAATTTTATTTTTTATTTTAACTTCCATTACATATTATATTAAATTAATATCCTTTTCATTTTTTCTTAATTTTTTAATTATACCAAATCATAAAAAAATATTTTCTATTCACTTTCTTATCTTTCCTGCAGAATACTTTTATCGAAAAGAAAAATAAATATATATTTTTCATCTTTTAACTTTTTTCCTTCTTTAAATTTCCATCTTTTCAATTTCTTTCTATCCTATCAAGCAAAATCTTAATCTCATTTGTAGAGTAAAAACTCTAATAGAGATGAATAAAATAATTTCATATAAAGTTTAAGAGAAATTATACACATAATTTGTTTAATAAATTAGTCAAAAAATATAATTACTACTTACTGGTACAATTTTTGGGGGAAGTACCAACCCAACCTAGCAAATTAATCGATTATTGTGAACCCCCCCCCCAAAAAAAAAAAAGAAAAAAGAAAAAAACATGTTAATGATGGAAAAGCAAAAGATTAGAGCCTCGAATCAAATGTAAGATGCAGAAAGTTGATTTAAAACAAAAGCCGGGAACAAGTATAACACCAGACAAGACATTCTTAACACACAACCAAAAAGAATGCGGTGTTCATATACTTAAATTTGTCTAATATTTCTACAAAATTCAAGCAAATAGATGATACGTTCCCACTTGTGAAAATGGGCTTGGCAATATTAGACTCATCACAGTGGCACTGATCCGTAAAACACAACTTCGGCCGGGCCTGTCATGTACACATGATTGTCCTCCTCCTTCCATTCAATCTCCAATGGGCCTCCAGGCAAATCAACTGTGCAACTCTGTTTCACAACATTTATCATCGTATAATCAATTGTGATGGGGGGGGGGGGAAGAAGCCGACGCAATGATTTAGCATGAATAGTAGTTGAACAATATATTTTTTCCTCTTTTTTGCCTCTGCAAATGTAGTTGGAATACATATTTCCTCCTTTGTTGGATAAGAAAACTAGGTTAAATATGCCTCAATGTCCCATCTCATGTGCATATGCTCATCGACCTTATTTCACTAACAACAATTTAAACATCGCATACTACACTTACCCGCCCCGCACGTCCTTCAAGAACAGCTGCAACCACCACAGCACAAGCTCCGGTTCCACAAGCCAGTGTTGCACCTATGAAATGCAATTGAGATTAGCTTTTAGAATAAAAACTAAGAATAGCTCATTTTATACAAGCAGATGGTAATTAGAACTAACCTGCTCCTCGTTCCCAAACACGCATTTTCAAGTGTGAACGAGAGAAAACTTCCACAAATTCTAATCATTCAAGACACATCATGGTTAGTCGATTCGCTTAACAAAAGAAAATAAATGACAACGATGCAATTAAAAAAAAACACCAATTCATCACATATAGAAAGCATGAAGCTGCTAACAAAAGTTAACAATGGACTTGATTGAAAAACATCATCACAGAGATTAGATAATAAATAACCTGTGTTAGTCCTAGCTGGGAACATTTCATGATGCTCAAATTCAGGACCAATTGTTGCTAAATTTAGTTCATCGACGGTCAAATTCTGCTCAATCACAACCATTAAGCAAAAAATAATTACTAGAAATGCAAATTAAAAGAGGAGGAAAAACAAGAAAAGTATATTTAATTAAACCAGACAACAAATCCATTTTCTTCTAGAACAAGTGATTACTGGAAGTAAAAAGACGTTTTTTGCAGGAGGTGATAAATAGTTTGTTATTATCATGCAAGATTAGCAAAACCATGCAGCTCTTTTAACTGTTCCTAGTATTTTTCTTCACTTGAAGCATGCAATGGGTAAAAGATAGACCTAAACAAGATTATGACACGAAAAAATACACAAATACGACACAGATATACGAATTACTAAGTCTAATAAAAGGTTTATGATACTCAAGCCTATGCACATTATTGATCTACCAAGCAAAGTTATTGATAGGTTTCGTATCTTCCGCTACAAGCCATACCTCGAGTCAAATAGTTTACTAGATGCACAGTAAAGAAAGAGCATAAAATATTTAAAAATTGCAGAGGAAATATAATTAGGAATAGTTCATATAAATATAAACTCCAGGTTAACCTTCTTATCAATCATCCTTCAAAACACAAACCTGGCTTTCTTTGGTGCCAAAAGTTACACAATGCGGATTTCCCATACTAACACAAGTCACTTTCCAAATTACTCCATTTACATTAAGATCTGATTTAACAACAGATTGGTCTTTATTTGCTGGTAATTTTGTAGGAACATCTGATGCTTTAAGAATTGGTTCGCCCATATCAACTTTAACCTGAAATTACGCTGGCTCCCAGTCAGATACATTAAGCACCATAGATAAAGAACTCTAACGTACAGGATTCCAAATAAAATACCTTCCCGTCATCTTGAATTTCCGGAACAATTAAACCAGCACCAGTATGCACAGTAAAACTGCATAAAATTAGAAAAGTGAATGAAAACCGAAAGACATTTCTGCATTAAACTACAAACCCGAAAGACATTAATTCAAACAAATACACAAGGCAACAATGTGCAGGAAAATAGAAGAACAAGCCACTAACCGTACCTTTGCTTCCCGTGTAAATTCTCAAGCTCAGCAATGAATCTGGCAAAGCACCGTACCCCGTTACCACACATCTAGAAGAACAAATATTTTAATTAAAAACATAAACCAAAATTCTAATTTGTATAGACACACACTTGATGCAAGAAACCACTCAATATTCAATTTCAGTGATTCAACCAGAAAAGCAAAGAATCCAATTGACAAACTAAAGGCTCCATTTGGTTATTACTTTGATTACTAGCTTTTAGCTTCAATAGATGAGGCAAAAAAGTAGCATTTCAAACAATTAAAAACAAAAATACGAATTCTATTAAATCCATGATTTTACTCTTATATAGAATAATTAAGTTTAAACTAGCATTAAATTTAACGTTTTGTTCAATTTTAATCAAATATATTTACTACTATTTACTTTTTTTAGCAACTTTTGAATAAGTAAAAGCTGATTACCTCAGGCTCGCTACCATCAGAGTTGAAGATTCGCATAGTATAATCGGTACCGTTGACACCCGGCATTGCAAAAATCACTCCATCAGCTCCGATACCGAAGTTCCTATCGCACAACTTCACCGCTTGCTCCGGCGTAATCCTCGGTTCCGTCGAGTTCCTGTTATCAACCTTTGGCAAAAAAAAGAATTCAGCTCAGACAATTTCTCCCACATTTCTCTTAAGTTAAAGAGAAATGAATTAGAGAAATTACCAAAATGAAGTCGTTCCCGAGGCCGTGGTACTTCACGAAGTGAAGGAATCCACTTTCCCTTCTGTCAAGAAACGACGTCGTGGAGATTTTCTCTGGAGTTCCGATGCGCATGGAAGATGCGGAGACTCGAAGGTTAGGGTTTTCCAGAGAAAAGCTAGAACGGAGAGAACTGAAACGAAGAGAAGAAGTTGAAGGAAAAGGATCGGCGACTGAGAAGGAGAAACGGCGCGTTTGAGGCGGGAGAGAGAGGGAAATAGCGGCGGCGATGGCCATGGGGCTTTCTTCGGCTTATTTTATTATAAACCTGGTGACGGCAGGTTTTCTGTGTTGCGATGGCGTTCCAGTCAGTCGTTGGAAAGGGAAACTGAAATTTGTCTTTGTTATGTAAGAGAAGTGGTGGAATCGTATGCGGATCATCAATCGTGGAACCGTTTTGAATATAAAGGGTTCAGATCGGATTTTGGTCATAATTCATTAGTACAACTTGGTCGTAGGCCAAATAGTTGAGATAAAAATGTCAAGAAAGACCAAAAATATTTTTCTTTGAGATATTTAAATAAATTTAAAAAAAGCCTAAAATCCCGTACCTACATTTCATACTATAATAATATAATTAAATTAAATATGTACTAATAATTATATAGAATGTGTACATTCATTATTAAAAAACAATATTAAGTTAATATTCAACTTCTCAATTTATATAACTATTTGAATCAAAATCCATTTTCAAATACTTTTTTTTTCATTAGAGATTAAAATCTAAGGGAAATTGAGAAAAAAAAATTTACAAATTTTGAGATCGAATCTCAATTTTTTCGGAATTTACCTCTCGAAAAAAGTGGACAAATTATATAATTTTAAATGTTAAGTATCATTTCAAATATTTATTTCCCTAAAAAATTAGGAGAATTGGACAAAAAAAAAATAACCATTGCTGGATCAAACCCAAATCTTAATGAAATTCATTTCTAAAAAATATGGATAAAACTTGTTAAGTCCAAATTCTATTTCCAATAATTATTCTCGTACCTAAATGGTAAGAATTACTACCACAAAGCAAAGCAAAGCAAATGCAATGCAAGGGGATATTATTTATTTTTCTTGAAGAAATAATAAACTGAAAATCAGTAAAAGGAAAAAAAGGTTCCTGGACCTTTCCACTTTGAAAAAATTGGACCGTTAATTGTGGGCTTTAGCGCGAGCCCACTACTTCAAAATCAGCTCTCTTGGGCCCGACCCATTAAGTCTGTCTCTGGTCCACTAATATACACGCGTTAATTAAACGCATCAATTAACTGCTCCGTCCCCCCTCAGAAAATATATCTATATAAAGTGAAAGCAGCAAAGGTGGTCCCCACTTTAACCATAGATCATCCTAGGGTTAACTTAACCTCTGATCCGGGTTAGATCCTCTCGGCCTTTCAGGTTTAGGCGTTCAGCTCATCATCTCCCCCCCCCCTCCAAAAAAAAGATTAGGGTTTCCAAAATCTCCCAAATCGACCAATCTTCTCTCCAATTTTTCGTATTTCTAGCTATCGTCAAATCTAGGAGTCCTTCAATTATTTATTTTTTTCCAGTGTGAATTGATTGGAAATTGAATTGAAAACAGAAAAAAAAAGAAAGAAAGAGAAAATAGGGAAAGAAAAAATGGAGACGCAGAGGATAATGGAGTTTCCTCACAAGAATATGGATAAACGGCCCAGAAAAAGGCCCAGATTAACATGGGATATGCCGCCTCCTCTTCCTCCTCCTAAGGTAAAAGAAAAAGTTTCGATTTCTTTCCATTTATTTAAATTTGTTTAAAATTTCAGATTTTTTTTCTTATATGTTGAAGAATTACTCTCGGAATAATAGTTTAAATTCTTAATTTGATGTGGTAATTTGACAAATTTCCCCTATTTTCCATCAAATTTTGTTTATTTTGTGAATTTACAAGTTTTAAATAGTTTTATGGAAAAATTTAACTGTAGTGAGATGTAATGATTACTGATCTATAGTCAAGTTTTTTTTTTCTTTTTAATTTTTCATGTAAAGAAATTATCTTGTGATTAGAGAAATGTATAATTTTCATGTGATTTTTTGTTTTGTTGTTTTGGTATCGCAGGTTCTTCCGGCAATATATTGCGGTCAGGAATTCGGGAATGGAGGGATTTCTAATTTTTCTTATCCTAGTAATATGTTTTACAGGGGAATTCCTCGTAATGGCTCTCCTCCTTGGAGACCTGATGATAAAGATGGCCATTATGTTTTTGCCATCGGAGAAAACCTAACTCCTCGATGTAATTTTTTCTTTCTTATTGCAAAATTGACCATAGTATACTTTTTATATGTAGATTTGATAATAGCTACATGTTTATATCGTTTTTGGACAGTAATTATTAAACCATTATGAAAATCTTTGAATGAAATTGCGATGTTATCATGCTAAACACCTTGAATGCCATTGCATCTTTTCCCCCTTTATGTCATATTCAAATTGTTCACTTATATTCTTTTATTGTTCGTGTCTGCAGACAGGATTCTTGGTAAAATGGGTGAAGGTTAGTGTTTTCTTTTCGAATCCTAGTTTTTGCAATTATGGGAGCTGCTACCATTGGATGAACATTTTAAGATTCTAATCCATGTAGATATTTTGGATTGTTGCTTAACATGGATTATGGTCCATTGGATGGTATTTTTTCAGGAACATTTGGCCAAGTTCTGGAATGTTTTGACAATGAAAAACAGGAAGTTGTGGCCATCAAAATTGTTCGCTCCATACAAAAGTATCGTGAAGCTGCCATGATTGAAATTGACGTCCTTCAAAGACTTGCTAGGCATGATATTGGTGGTGCTCGGTAAGGATGTCCTCATCTTTTTTTCTTTTTTTTTTTCCCCTTATTCATTGTAGAAATTGAAGTGATATGGTATAAGCGGTTTCATTCCTTGCAGTTGTGTGCAAATACGGAATTGGTTTGACTATCGTAATCATATTTGTATTGTAAGTATTTATTGGTGTTTGCCATTTGATTAATTTGAGGGGGCAATGTAAGCTCTCTCATTCCTAAATATTCTGTGAGTTTAAAAAAACTTGCGGATCAATTGAAATGGTTTCAACAGGTGTTTGAGAGGCTTGGACCTAGCTTATACGATTTTCTCCGCAAAAACAGCTACCGTTCATTTCCCATTGATCTTGTTCGGGAGCTTGGCAGACAAATTTTGGAGTCTGTAGCATGTGTGTGGATAATTCTTGCACTGTTTGTTGTCTTTATTATATCTACTTGATGCTCAAACCCCTTTTAGTATAAAGCAAGAGCTCTGGCTTTATTAGCTAAGTTTTTTATATTTTTAATTGAAAACCACCTAACTTTGGCGAGAAAAGGTGGGGCTTGATGATGATAATGTATTTCATTACCATAAAAAAGGTAAAAGTTTTGGTAGTTTTGTATCTAGTTAACTTAGTTAATTTTCAAATGTTCAGTTATGCATGATTTGCGGTTAATTCACACTGATTTGAAGCCAGAAAACATTCTCCTTGTTTCCTCCGAATATATAAAGGTGCCAGATTATAAGGTATTCCTTCATTTTTCTATTCCTTAGGAATGCTATTTGACATTGGTTTGTGTAATTGGGGATTGCTGAATTCACAGTTTATGTACTATTAAAGTGAGGCATCATTGAATTCTGATTTCTTGAAAAAATTTTTTTTATGTGCTCTAGTTTTTATCACGGTCTACAAAAGATGGTTCCTATTTTAAGAATCTGCCAAAGTCAAGCGCTATAAAGCTGATTGATTTTGGGAGTACAACATTTGAACACCAGGATCACAGCTATGTGGTGTCAACTCGGCATTATCGTGCGCCAGAAGTCATACTTGGTTATCATCATCTTCAAAATTGAGATGTGTATTTGTTTTGCACATTTGCTCATCTTTTTGACATTCTTTGTCATTTTTGCAGGTCTTGGCTGGAACTATCCTTGTGACTTGTGGAGTGTGGGTTGCATACTGGTTGAACTTTGCTCTGTAAGTGAATCTTTGTAGTATAAATTATTGACTTTTGGTCTTGCTGAATGCTGCAGCAGATAATAATTTTGTCAAGAAAGAGGTAATGAGAGGCATTTAGAAACCACTATTGAGCTAGTTATTAGTTTATAAGATTAAAAATGATGCAAGAAAAATATCAAGTAGATAAATCTCATGTTACATGAAGCTACCATGTGGAGGATAATTCTCTTTTTTCAGGTAGCTAGAATGTGGTTTGCTGTGTTCTTTGTAATTTAGGAAGCCAGCTGTAAAATTTCATGATTGATCTGTTGCAATCTAGAGCATGTTGTTATTTACTTGCAAAAGTGATAATGACTATGTTATTTATGAGCAGGGTGAGGCACTTTTCCAAACTCATGAGAACCTAGAGCATCTAGCCATGATGGAGAGGGTTTTAGGGCCATTACCCCAACATATGGTGCTCAGAGCTGAGTAAGAGTGACTTTATTGGTTGTTCTTGTTGTGAATATGTTGCTGATGAAGTTCTTACATTGTGCCTGATATTGTTGCAGCCGCCGTGCTGAGAAATATTTCCGGAGGGCCACACGTTTGGATTGGCCCGAGGCTGCAACTTCAAGAGAAAGCCTGAAGGCAGTTTGGAAATTGCCCCGCCTGCCGGTATGTTATCATGAGTATGCTCTTCATTTTAAGTCATCGGAAATTATCTGAACTCACCTGATAGTGACTGCCACTATATTTGCTGCTTTTGAAGTTCACCTCACAAACTTTTTGAGGAAATTTATGTTTCTTACTTGTGGCATGTATGACTATTATCAAGTGACAGAAATTTTCTATTGCTTTAACAGTTTACTGTGCTTGCAAGGCTTCACGCTGAAAGATCCTGTGACCCTTTGCCTGTTCTTATTTTGAATCATTTAGGCTTATGATTTTGGGTCCATCTGTATCGCCTTGTACATTAGTTTCTAAAGTTTGTTTATATAGCCTCCAGATGCAGAACTTTGGGCGCAATACTGACTTTTGTGTTCCCCAACCTCTGCTTCTAAACTGCTCCTCCTTCCTGACCGTTTTGGTTTTATGTGCTGCAGAACTTAATAATGCAGCATGTGGATCATTCTGCTGGTGATTTGATTGATCTCTTGCAAGGGCTACTACGCTATGATCCAGTTGAGAGACTTAAAGCCAGAGAAGCACTAAGACATCCATTTTTTACAAGAGATCATAGAAGGTTTGGCTACCCCTTGTAATAGGAGATGGGGTCTTTGTTAGATATTGAGTTTGATCAACCTTGCTTATCGGGGCATATGTTGAATGGCTTTTTTGTCGCTTAAAAATATATTTGGATGATCATATATACAGTATATATTATGTATAGCGTCTACTCATTCCCTTTCCTGAACATGCGATTTGCGTCTCCTTTTTGTTTGTTCCTGGTTTCCTTTTTTACGGTAGGATGTTTGTTGTTATCTGGTGGACGTCTTCGAATTGTATCCACCTGGTAAATTCCGGTTTGCTGTCTGTCTATTCAAGAAGAGCAGTAGAAAAGTTGTGTTAAAATTTTACACATTCCTCTTATTGATGTGAGGATTTTTGGACTTCGCTCATCATAATGTATTGTCAGTTTTGGAGCTTTAAAGATCGTTTTCATATAGTTTTGTCTTTTGAAAAAGGTGTCTTGATAAGGGAATATGGGCCTTTGCTTTATAAAGTTATAGTTTAATCTTTGATTAATTGATCTGGAATATTTTTTCCTTCATTACTAACCTCCTTAGTTAAAGGTGTAGATTGTTTTTTTATTTAGTTGTTACAAATTCGTAACGAGATATTATTTACTTTGAGGATTTAAAGGTTGATTTTACATGATTTTATCTTTTTTTTTTTTTTTTTAAAAAAAAAAAAAAGCAACTTGAATCCCTTGAATGAAAAATCTCTACAGAACTTGAGGAGGTTTTGAGCCCTACAAGCCCTTGTTGTCTTGCTGTTATTGGGAATTTAAGAAGTTAGTGCAGGTAGGACAAAAAATGGCAATGCTTCATGAATATTGAATTCAATTCTGTGGAGCAAATTGTTTTCTTTAGGTTAAAGAATGAAACAACAAACAAACGGCGCGGCGTGTTTGTTTCTTTTCTTTTTTGTTCTTTTTTTTTTTTATTCATTTTAAATTAAACCAACAAAAAACCTTGGGTTATGGTTTCAAGCTGTAATTGCAGTAATCAAGAATATTTAAGTCTGCAACGATGTAGTTAAATTAATATCTTAAGCAGCATGCAAATCATAAAAAATTTAAATTGTGACAAAAATAATTAGTCCAACCTAATTCATAATTATTCTGAGCCGTTTATTTATTAATAAAATTTAATATAAAAAAATAAATAGTCCAACCTATTTCATATATCTATTACATTAGACGAAAGTTATTCCCTTTAATTAAAGGGGATAATAATGTAATAGGGGATACTTTTGGGAATTATTGCCTGTCACGTGCAAGCAATTACTTCTTTTATTTACTTATTTTTATTTTGTCGAAGAGAAGAAAAAAGAAAAAAAAAGAAAAAAATGATAAAATTATTTTGGCATTTTCATATAATTTTCAATTTTTATGTTATATATTGCACAAAATTGTTGATTTAATTTTTTTTTAATTTTATAATAAGATCTTATTTGATTTTTATTCAAATTTAATCAAATTCGCGTCGTTTGGATCTATTTTGATCCACTTGATTTCGATAAATTTTAAGTTTTATTTATTTATTTATTTACCTCATTTAATTTTACATGCATATTTAAAATTTTTTAGATTAAATATAAGTTTTAATTAATTCAATTGGTGAAAACAAAAATTAAAAAGTTAAAAATAGAACTTTATAAGATCAAATAATTATAAATATAATTTTTTTCTTATAATTTAATAAAGTTTAGTATAAATAAAAATCTAATCAACGATAAACTTGTTTTAAAAAAAATTTGTGAGCATATGTTATTATCACATCCATCGGCCTAAGCTTGAGGATAACGTGAATCAGTTTGACCCATTAAAATCAGCTTAATACCTGGAGCAATTTAGAAAACCCAAAACTGCTTAGAGTTTTTAGAACTTTGAAGACTTAGTCAAATACAATAACTCTAATTTACTTAGCATTTTAGAGTTAAAACTTTAAAATGTTTGAAATTTTAAATATTTTTAGGTAACTGTAATTTTAACTGTTTATTAAAAATGTAAAAAAAGTTATATAAATATTTTTCTTAATACTATTTTATGTTTTACACTATACATTAATTAAATAATATATATTGAATAGCACTAAAAAAAATTAATATACAAATAATATAAAAAAAATTATTCTATTTAAGTTTTCAGTCAATGTTTTTGTTTTAAATATAACGGAATTTGTTTAGTACGGAAATATAATGTAAAGAGGAACATTCAAAAAAAGTCAAATAATTTTCGTACTATTTTAGGCTCAAACTTATAATTACCTCTTTTTGCTTTGAAGCAATTCATTTCCAAAGTTCAGGTAAATATTTGCATTTTTTTTGGAAATTTTCTCTAAATATTGGATTGGGTACAAGCTGTTTTTGTACAACATTATTCAGACGAATCTTACAAAACAATGTCTCCCACTTCTTCAAGGTACATCCTCAGAGAAAATTTTCAGATCTATGAACATTGTTCAATAGGAAGAATACTTGAGAACAATTGATTAAAGAGGATTTAACAGGTAACTAGCATCCTAGACTTACAATGCTTTCTTGCTGCTCTAGCGAAAATTCCTTTTTCAGTTCAAGCATCCAGTTTCAGGTACTTTAAGAGTTTAGTGAGTTTCTTACCCTCAACAAGGGCATTGATGCAGCTGCTTACATTAGTGCAAGGAATGATCTATTAAAGTTCGCACCTTCCTCAGCAGAGGCATTGATGCTGACAAAATTTGGCGCACTTTCCTGCCTCCTGACTTTCCGGGTGAGTTCTTCTTATCAAACCTTGAAGACTGGTTTAATGTCAATCTCACAAAATGGATGAAACTGAAGTTAGACAATTGGGAATGACCAGTTCTGTTTGCTAACGTCGTGTGGTTGCTCTGGAAGTAGAGAAAAAAAGTAATCTTTGATTACACCACCATCCCTTTATCTTGTAAAATTGACACTATCCAAAAAATTCTGGTGGAATGGTATAGTCTGAAGACCAACTATAATGCTGTTAGAGGCAGGCAAAAAGTTTTGCTGTCATGGATTAAACCAGCGCCAGGTTGGTTCAAAATTAACACTGATGGCTGCTGGAAACAAAATGAAAACAAGGCTGGAGGTAAAGGAATCTTAAGGGATGGGAATGGTAAGTGAGTTCTAGGCTTTTCTTGTTACCTTGGATATTGCAGTATTGATATTGCTGAACTTTGGGCTTTATGTCATGGTGTTACTCCTGCGAAAAAATCTAAATATCGACAAACTTGAAAATTGAAGCTGAGTCCCTCAACGCCATCAAATATATCAAGGGGTCAATGATCATCATCCCTCCTTTCAGCTCATTGAAGCCATCCTTCAACTTCTTACTGGTAATTGGGAATGGACTATCCAACATATCCATAGAGAAAAGAATTCTGCCGCTGATGGGATAGCTAAATGGAGCCTCGATCACCCTCCTAATGTTATTGTTTTGCATGAACACCCCCCTGGATTCGGGATGATTCTTACAGCTGATGCTGTCGGCGTGGCATTCCCTCGCAGTGTCCCTTGTTAGTTGGGCTTTCCCGTTTCACACCCAAAAAGAAAAAAAAAAGAAGTTATCACCTTCCAGTGACTTAAGTGTTCTCTAATCAGTTGCAACTCGCAAAGGGCTCTTTGCCTCTTTCAGAACCAGCAAGATCTATGAGTGAGAGCTTTCCAACTCTATTAATGAAATCGTTGAATCATCTTTGATTCTTCCATATTCAACCACAACCATGATGAAAGCAACTCATATACATATATATATATAATAATAATATCATAAAATTAGAAGAACAAAGCAAATAGTCAGTCACGGATCTTTACTGGCACCTACATAATTGCATGGGATCGTGAGGACGTTTCATTCACGCGAGTTGGTTCAGTGGTTCAGTTTTGGTTTCCGCTTGACCAATACCGTGACCTGACGCAAGCCAGTAAACTGTTACCCTTACATCAATCATTTCTCCAGCCTTCTAAGGCATGATAATGGAATTAAGAAATTTACTTCATCCGTGGAACAAGCCTTGTATTGTGCAATAACTGCTACAACAATTCCCTGCATTACGTTTGAGCAAAACAATTTTCCGAGGTAAAATGAAGGCACATTTAAAATTAGAAATTAAACAATATATAGAAAACTATAAAAGTGGTTCATAAAATTGTTAGTGTTTGCTTAAATAGTTTTAAAATGTAAAAATAATTCCTTTGTAGTTAACAACCATTGCACATAAAATCATCAGCTATTCATCTCCTTATGAAGGTAAACGCAGCAGAACAGATTTCTTTCTAATCAGTTAGGTGGTAACATGAAAATATTGGAATTGGAAGATAAGATACAACTATATTACTTGCCACCACCAGTCTTTATACTAGCTTGCTAGCTTGGCAAAAACACTTCAAAAAGACTTTATTTGTTGAACTTTAGTTCAATGAAATGATAACAAAGAGGAAAATAAGTACATAACATTTGATTAAATTGGCTAAAATCATGACAATTTATCCCTTTAGTTACGCAGAATTGATAATTTTACCGTGAGGAAGCTATTTAGTTGCAAGGAGTTGTCAAGTTCCGCTAAGAAGCTAAGAGAATGCTATTTAAGTATTTAGCTTTCCTGGATGGTTTAATCTCCTTTCCTCTAAACATTCCTGGAACTGCTTACTGGAAATGTCCACAGGTAGCAACAACATGTGTCTACTCAGAACCTTTACATAGGCAAGCGAGACTACATTAAATTAATTAATCATTTTATCTGGCTATTTTGCATCTGAAGACCGAAATCATTTTCACATTTCTGAATAATGATAAGGTCGTACCTAAGCAATGAAGGTAATTAAAAAAAAATAAAAAACCGCGTTGGAGGAGAGGGGTCGTGCATCATCAAAGAGACATCAGAAATGGTTTCTTGATATGGTAGAGGAAGATATGGGCAAAGCTGACTGACACCATCCTATCAGAATTCTGGAATTAGATTAACTAGGAAAACACATTATTGATAAAACAAGTGAAGAAAAAAAGACAGAAAGCCAAATTAAAACTCAACATAAGTTTTATCAACTATGAACTTAAGACAAGGATAATAGCTGGTCTCATCACTAAAAATGACTTCAAATTATCAAACAGATTCACAATCAGGAAATTTCTTATACAAGTTAGATAAACCCATTTCTAAATAGATTAAAAATTACTAATTTACAAACAGTTAACACCGCAAAATAACCAAATGAAACAGTACTGAGGGGCAATACTAACCGCAATTTATATCAAAATATATTGCTGACTGAACTTATCCACTTGCTCACTTTCCTCTACAGCATCCTCCAAATAATTATTAATCCAACAAAAACATTCTTTTAGGAGTAGGTACAAATGCCTATGGGTACATACAAACCGACAAAGATGTTCCAATGAAGGAAGGAACTCTCAAAATACTTAAGCTCATAGACGAAGAACCCATAAGTTAAAAGTAACGAGAAATCCATAAGAGAAAAGGCAATTAAGGACATAGATTAACTTCCGATGAATACTTCAGGCTCTTGGTAGTTTTTTATTTAAGTTTGGTTTAACCATTCGTGATTTTGTATGTTTTATTATTTTATAATCATGTTTAAATTATTTTATATTATACAAATTTTTTGTATAAGTTAATCATATCAATTTTTATACATTAATAATTCATATTATATTAACTTTGACATATACTCATATTCATATTGTGTTCATATTATTTTTTCATATCATATTTTATTTATTTTTATATTATATTAATATTGTGTAATCATACTATGTTAGGTTATCATTGGCTTTATTTTTTCAGTTGTATTTCTATAAAATTGTGATATATTTAGAAAAAAAAATTATGACATGGCAATGGAGTGTCGAAGAGTGCCTTAGCTATGGAAATAAGTTTAAAACTATTCCTTTAAACGATAAAGATTTTATAGTATCTTGGCTAGAGAAAAAATTTTAAAAATCTACGTAGAATTAGATCATTGGTTAGATTATTTAAAATTTTATGAATTCAGATTGATCAAATTAAAATTATTATTTAATAATAAAATTTTTATTAAAATTTAATTATAAAAATAATTTTTTAAAATAATAAAATAGATTGTCTGATTTGTCTAAATCAGATCTGAACAAAAAAAATAAATATTTTTTAAGTAGTGACTTTATCGATCATAGACACCTTCATCTAAAATTCAAAAATAAAATATCTTAAATTTTTTTAAAAAAATATAATTATATGAAATATTATAATCATAATCAAAAATTAAATGCATGTACAAAAAATTATTAAAACCAACTAATTAACTAAAATATAATTAAATAAATTTAAAATAAAGTTGAGCACTTGCAACCTTAAAAGTAACAACTAACAACAACCAGGCATGAGAGACGACGACAAAGGTCATTTGAATCGGATGACATGGACGATGGAATTGGTGGATTGGGCTCCTTCAGGGCTTCAAACTTAACTTGGACAAAAGCATCGATGGGTTTCAAACTTCCAACCAATTGGGTTTCAAAGGCCGCACGTTCTGGGATCATTCTTCGCTCTCTCGAAGGGTTTTGAACTATTCGCTTCTCCCTCTCCGTTATCATCTACCAGGGTTTTAGAGAGGAAAAAAAAAAATTGGTTTTTGCCATGACAATGGAGTCTTTTGCTAAAGTGCACTGCAGTCACCAGCCTCTCCACCTCTCTCTCAATCACCACCGTCCATACTTCGCTAAACCCATGTCTTCTCTTTCCTTTTGGACTTCATCCTCATCATCACTGTTCAAATTGGCCTCCATCAGAGCTTCATCTTCCTCATCATCCTCCACAGCTCCGCTTTATGAACCCGCCAGACCTTCGCTCCTCCAAACGCTAACCCCTCTCCTCAAAACCACTTGCATTACTATTACCGCTGCCGCCGCAGTCTTCTTCACGCGCTTCCACCAGAAACCCACGCTTGCCGCCCCAACGCCAACGCCCACTGTGGAGACCGCCTCGATGGACACGAATATCTCCTTAGAAGATCAAGAAAAAGCCATCGAAAAACACTTAACTCAGTACCCAAATGACGTTGAAGCTCTACGGTCTCTCATGGAGGTCCGGATCAAATCAAAGAAACTTCAACAAGCCATCGAAGTTATCGACCGTTTGATCGAGCTCGAACCCGAAGACACAGAATGGCCGATGTTAAAAGCCCAAATCCATAGCTACGCCGGCGATTTCGAGCTAGCCAAGAATGAGTTCGAAGAAATATTAGCTAAAGACCCAATTAGGGTTGAGGCTTTTCACGGCCTTGTAATGGCTTATTCGGAGTCGGGTCAAAAACTGAAAGAGTTGGAAAAAAGAATTGAAGGGGCAATGGAGAAGTGCAAGAAAGAGAAGAAATATAAAGATTTTAGGGATTTTAAGTTATTAATTGCTCAAATTCGTGTAATTGAAGGGAACCATTCAGAAGCTTTGAAGGTTTATGAGAGTTTGGTTAAGGAAGAGCCAAGGGATTTTAGGCCATATTTGTGTATGGGGATTATCTACTCTTTACTGAAGAAGAAAGATGACGCTGAGAAACAGTTTGAGAAGTTTAGGAAACTTGTTCCTAGGAATCACCCTTACAGGGAGTACTTCGTTGATAATATGGTGGCAACTAAGCTTTTCGCCGAAAAAGCCGAGAGAGAAGCCGCAGGGAAGAGTTGAGAGTATTGGGGTTTGTTTCTTATCAGAGATGAAGATTGATGTTTTTACAAGGAGGTCCCTTTTTATTTTTAAATCTAAATTTCCTTTTCTTTTAATTCTCTTCCAATTTTTGTGCCAAAATTCTGATAGTAGTTCATAATTAAAGGGCGGTGTTATTTAGTGTTATAGTCTGCATATGAATAAGAGGCATAGTGGATAATTGAGTTATTTTGCGATGTTAGGAAGCTTGATATACCTGTTATTTCATGCGTTATGTTCATATTGCTTCTTCTGTTTTATTCAATGTTTCATTACATAGTATTTTGGGTTTAGCATAAATATTGCTAAGTTTGAGCTTTTTTAGTATGGAAGCTAAGGTAAAGCGCCTGTTATCCTTTCTAGTTGCTATACAAACGTGTATATATATGTTTCTTGATCACTAGTGATTGCCATTAAAAATTGACAGTTTATAATCATGAATGATAATTGAAATCTGGAAAACCTGCTTTTATTTCGATCTTCACTATGGATCTGGCTGGTTATATTTTGTTGCATGCTGCCTTAATGAGACGACTTTCAAGTACTTTTGAATTTGTTGGCAACTTACGCTGAATGTGTAGAAATTACCTTGCCGTCGGCATTTTAAATTAAGTATCGTTAAATAACGGTACCAATGCTTCTTGTTACATTCATGTTGCATTTTACAATAACCTTCTCTGCTGATTATGCACGGCCTTAATAAGTGGCGTACTAGTCATTTAGTGATGTGAGTTCTCCTGCTTCGGTGTGGTACTTATGGTCTTAAATGCAGTGATGAAGCTGTGGTTTATGAACGATTCTACTGATCTATCCTCAATTTCACTTTGCACTATTTTTAACTGAGCTGCCGTGACATCCCATATAACCCATCTAAACGTAGGCAATGCTATGAAATGTGTCCCATATAAGGGTAATTCATTAAAGTTGCCATGGCTAACGAAAGATATAAGATGGGTATTGATGTCTTTACGTTGGTTTTTTTATGGAAAGCTGGTATTTTAGCATGCGTATACGTTTTGGGAGTCAATAATTTGTTGAGTAAGATAAAAGCGACTTCCGTGGTAGAGATTTCTTTGAAATAGCTATTCATAATGATGTTACATTATAGTTGCTTTATCCTGAGGCTGCTCTGATAAGTGAGAATTTGCTAGAACTGTTTTGGTTTAGAAAAGAGGACTGTGAATGCTCAAATTTGCTTGATTTCTGTCCTTTGGTAGGTTTTGGTTGTAACATGCTAGTAGACTGCAAGAACCACAGGATTTACTCTGTTCGGACTTGTTCAATTCAAGTGCATTTTGAAATTTACAGTTTCAATCTAGGCTATTGAGTAAATATTTTACTGGCTTGTTGGCCGTTCCAGGGAAATGTTGGGTTGCTCAACTGGTTCCAGTCCAGCTTCGCAGTTACCATTTCCCTGTCAAGCCTTTGTTAGTTTAACCATTAGAACCACCACAGACAACTCCATAGATGTTAATGTTTCTGCTATTTCAATGCTGTGCATGTTAATGGACAAAGTATTCATACTTTGGTTAACCCCGCCATGTCCGAGAAAGAATTCCTCTTTGCTCATCCCAGCTTTGAATATTTTTCACGGCGCTGTTAGCTTTGATTGCTTGGCTTACGGTTAGTCTTTTAGTTAAGGTGGCTAGATGTGTGAAGTGTGAGCCTAGAGTTGAATGTGGTATTATTAACTGTTTTTGTAGTTATACCGCACCGTTTGCTTTATCCTTAAACTTTAGGTGTTCTTTAGCTTTTGAGACCAGGGTCTGTGAGTCTCATCAGAGTGCTGCATTACCCGAGACTTTAAACGGAATTGAATATATTTAATTATTATCCAAATCGAAACTGAACCAAACATGAAACAAACAATTCGAATCCAACTTATCTGAATCATACAATAAATTTCTGATACTGACACTGACAGTTAGCTGTACGAATATTTCCTTGTTTGCTTGGACATTTTGTATTGTTATTTACCCTGAAAAAAAAGATAGAAAGAAAAGAAAATGAATACAATGCATTTAAGTACCGCAGTTGATAAATTGTTGATGTCTTTTGGTGGCGAGTTGAATATGCTGCTTTAGGTGTCATTTGATGGATTTGGAGCCCAAAAGAACAGGAGAATATCAGAGGGCAACAGAGTTTTATCTACGGGTTGATGCTTAAATCAGTAGCTTTTCTTGATTAGATCATTTTCATGGTTGTCCATTACTGTATAACTAATTATACAGCTAAACAATTTACCCTGGCTGAAAAATCAGAATCACATTTGCCTTGTTAAAGCCATACTTATTGATGTAAGGGAACAATTGTTCATAATGGACGATGGCATATATCTGACAAGGAAATGTGTTAGAAAAGGGTAATCAGACCGCAGGTTTTCATGAATTTGTATTTGGGCACTTGAAACTTCATTGTTTCACAATCTCCTACAAATCAACCTTTGCTCCATTATAAACCTAGACAAAAGAAGAAAAAAAAAGTGTTTGGAAGGAAAGAAAAATCATAGAGAAAACTTTCCATCATTGTGATGGAATGGAAGGGCGGAACTTACGCTTTTACTAATCAACTTTATTGTATGCTACTGGAGACAACAATCATTTTTTTCTTGTTATGGTGCTCTGTTGCTTTGGCTTTTTCACACTGAAATCAAGGTTTTCCGAGCTAATCATGGCTCCATGAAATAAACGGAAATGGTTGGTGAAAGGGAAACTGATCATAGCTTAGGACAGAACATAAATCCATGTTATCAGAATTCAAGATAAAATGTTAGATAAAAGTACGCGTTTTACATAAATATATTTAATTTTTAAAATTTTTTATATATTTAAAAAATTATATTTTTTATATTTATATTTAAATATATATCAAATATAATATTAAATTCGAATACATTTTAGAAAGAAACTTCAGTTCCCCTATTATTATTTGATGACATTGCTTCATTTCCAAGCTTCAAATTAATCATACTTTAAAGCTGATTGAGTTGTTCCAACATGTTTTTTTATCTAATCCTCAAAATCATGGGAATCAAATAATTTCGATACGCGAAGCCAATAAGATTGTTTCACCAAATCTTTTCAATAGATGTCATCCAATGTTTCGATTGTCCTCACATTGCTTGTCGACTCCTCATAATTTTTGGCTATGTTAGGAGTTGTCGTTAATTTTAATTATTCAAATTTCAATATACGTAATATTTTTTTAATTATAAAAATAACAAAATTAAATACAATATATAAAAATAATAAAATTTATATAATATAAATTATAATAATAAATAATAAATATACCGCAGACCGTGCTTTCCTACTCGCCCGCACAGAGTCGGGTCTTTTCTTTCCGCTGTCACTCTCACAGTATTTGAATGTTCACAAAATTTAAGTCTCTTCCCTGTCTTCAACGGTTCCAACGGACCACTCCCTACTCCCCTCTTTATTGCTTCCCCCGCCGTTGTCACGCTTCGCTTTTGAACTATCATCCAGCTAACAAATCTCAAATTTTCAATTTTTTTTTTCAAGTTTAGATTTTTCATTTTTGTTTCCTTTTTCTTTGATTTTAAGCTCATTATTTCTTTCGATCCTTTTTCTCTCTTTCCTAGCTTGGTTTTTTTTTTTCGGGATTTTCTGATCTAGATTTCTTCGGCATTACCTGCCAAAAGCGTTTGTCTTTCTATGTTACTTAAATGAGTGAAAATGGAGACGTTCTGGCAACGGAGGCCTAAGATTTCGAGTTTCTTGACTGGTCAGAGCTTCACTGATTTGACTGATTCAGTTGCCCCTGCTTCATTTGGAGGTCGGGTTCTCTGCCTCTCTCTTTTCTCCTTTTAACGTATTTTGAAGTGAGTTTTCACTTTGTTTGGTTGCCGAGTAATCCGAGGCAGATTTTTCTTTTTTTTTTTAATGTTTGTTTCCTTTAGATTCCAATGGCACCCTTCGTATTTTGCAAGTGACTCCTTAGATTGAGAGACTTCAGTCTGTTGAATTTGACTTGCCAAAAAGAAAGGCTCATGCTTTTAAGTTTGTTTTCCTACGTTTTCTTAGTTATCAAACGCAGCATTATTCCTCGGTTTTCAGTTAACGTTAATTTTTGGCTATCTCCTGCTTCTTGCCTTTGCTTAAGCTTTCATTGAAGTTAGTCTGTTTGAACCCCTTTCTGACTTTTCTATGGTGCAATCAACATGATTTTGACGAGCTATGAATTGCTTAGCTTATCTCCCGAGTTGCTTTTTAATTTCCTATTTCTCGGAATACTTGCTTTATTTTTCTCTTGATTACTTGTTTCAACATCTTCCCAAGTTCTAATTTTTTTTCTGGGTTTTCCTTTCCGGGGTTGAAATATTTTTTGTTTTATGAGAATAATTGTCTTGGTTTTTGGTTATGTAGATTTCATGAGTGTTTATAGTAGCTTCTAAAATAATTTCGTCTCCTCCTTTCTGTACTCCTGAAACAGTTATCCTAATGCTTTTATAGGATTCATTTCCAGAAAACGGGCAGCTTCAAATATAGAGAAAATTTCCAAAATCTGCATCTGATTCCAGTCCCTGCAGCAGTGATATTACGGAGGAAGATCAGGTGCACTGTTTTTTTATCTTGTTTCCATTATTATTATATGATAAGAGTTATTTTTGTGAGCATTATATTCTTTTAGCTCCAGATTCTCCTCAATTTTTATTAGTACGTAATGAGTTGATAATTATAATCAAATATTTCTGGTTGTTGCAGTTAAGGTTTGAGTTGGGTTGGAGATTATCAAAACAATCAACTGGGACTTCAATGAAGAAGTTGTTAGCACAAGACACGTCGAAAGAAAATGAATCTAGGAGACGACCACCAAGTGTTATAGCAAGATTAAAGGGCCCTGATGGACTACCACCTCAGCAGCCTAGCCACAAGCAGCGAAAAAGAACTGGGTGTAGTCCAGAGGAAGTTCAAAAGGGTGGTGCATTCTATGGCCGGCAGTCTTCTAGGAAAAGCTCAAAGGAGGAACAAGAATTTAAAGATGTTTTTGAAGTACTAGATGAATCAAAAGTGGAGAGTGGTGGTTACTTGTTGCAGGGCACTGCAAATCCCAAGCTTGCTGATGCTGAGGTGGCCTTGATTCAGCAGAAGTTTACGGAGGCTAAAAATCTTTCAGCAGATGAAAAGCTTCAGGATTCTGAGGAATTCAGTGATACCCTTGAGGTCTTAAACTCCAACACAGACATTCTGCTGAAATTCCTTCAGCAACCAGATTCATTATTCACAAAGCATTTGGATGATCTGCAAGGTGCACCACCCCAGTCCTGTTGTGGTCAAATATCAGCTATGAAGTCTTCACACACTCTGAAAAATCAAAATGGTTGGTTAGGCCAAAAAGCCCGGACAGAAACTCAATTGAAACACCACAGTATATCTCCTCAGCAGCATCAAGAAGATATTTCGAGCCAATCTTATGGGAGATATACCGCTCACAATTCCCCCAAGGCACTTACGGTTCAATTAGAAGAGGAAAATGGGCCAGCTATTATACCCACAAGAATTGTTGTCTTGAAACCAAATCTTGGGAAGTCACAAAACTCTACCAGAACTGTTTCATCACCTTGTTCTTCTCATCATTTTCTATCCGATTGTGCCGGACACTCGGGGATTTTGGGTATCCAAAATAGGGAGGCAGAAATATGTGGCAAGAAAAATGTTCACCAAGATATTGGTTTTTCAAGGCACAATTCTAGAGAGTCTAGGGAAATGGCCAGGGAGATTACCAGACAAATGAGAAAAAGCTTTAGCAATTGTTCAATAAAAATTTCAACCTCCAGGTTTAGAAGAGATGCTCGGGATGGGAGTTCATGTAATGTATCTGGATCTGAATCTGCAAAGGATTCAGATGTAATAACAGTGTCCTACACAGAGAATACGGGGTCATCATCCCATTACAGTAAATCATGCGTTAGTGGGAAGGCCAAGGCTAGACTATCTGAGAGGTGGAAATTAACACATGGGCATCAAGAGAGAGACATGGTTAGCAAGGGCAGCACACTCAGTGAAATGCTTGCCATCTCAGATAGGGAAGTGAGCCCAACAAATTATAATAGTGGCATTGGTAAGGAAGGATGCAGTGAGTTTGGTAAGCATGTTAGGCCAGCAGTGTGGAATGAACCTTTAGGCATTAGCAGTAGAGATGGTTGGGAGGATGGATGTCTTGGTAATCTTTCAAGATCACAATCTCCTCCTTCTTCTTCTATTTACTTTGGAAATCCTGGGAAAAACGCAAGACATGAACGTCTTTGCAGAGACAAGTATGTGACTCCAAAAGATGGTTTTAAGTGGGACAGAAACAAGCCAGTAAAAGGCAATTCTAATCAGCGGGAAGCTCCATTGCCTGGCAACCAAAGATTCCGTGTTAAGAAATCTCAATTTCCGATTAGTAGTTGCAGCAGTAACAAGGAAAATAGTGACTATTCACCAGATTTTCATATCACCCCATATCAAGTAAAGCAAAATGCAGAAGGGGATAATCAATCTGAACAATACCTTATGCTCTCAGCGGCATCTGCTAGTACTTCCATGGATTCAAGTTCAGTTCTAGAAACTGCTGTGGATGCCAATGATCAGAATAAAGCTGTGCTTTCTGAACCTTCTCACATGGAACTATCAGCTCCTGCTTCAGTGAATGCTGATGTTACTACTGGTGACCTGGATAATTTGGACTCCGAGGTATTTTTCATTTTTCTTGAATAGTGTTTTGGCTTGTAAGTTTCAACATATGTGCTTATTCTTTTATCTCCCTCATGGTGTTGCCTGTTGGCTATTGTTAGTGATATTTGACAAACCTAATACCTTGGGCAGCCTTGATCTTTCAAATAAAATTTGAGAAGGGTTAAAGCTAATTACAAGTCCACCCTTGTAAGTCTCCAAATATGGATTTTCTAGTGCATAGCTTTACAAGGGCGAACTTCTAAGTGCATAAGATCTTTTGTTTCCTTCCTTGCCAACTTTATCTGATAACAATCTTAATTTTGTTTACCCCGGAGGGACCTGTTTTCCTTTTCCTTTCATTTCTGTATTCTATCATTCTCTTCGATGATCTCCAATTATGCAATAAGCCCGCTCTTAAATAGTAGGTACTTTTTTTTTGTTCATCTGTTATTTTGCTTTCAAATATGCAGATAGTAGATGCTGTCACAAGGCAGTCTGTATTTAGTAAAATTTTCTTTTAGCAATAAATAGATCTCTTTCTTTTTAGTCAACTTATTTGGTCTTGATTGCTTTTTCCCATAGTTGTGTTGTAAACTTGCTTGAAATGGTTATCTCAAAATCTTATATAATATTATAGCATAAGGTTTGTTAAATAGAAATTCCTATACTCAAACCTCTCTTGCAATTATCTCCAGGACCAATCAAAGGGACCTTCTAAGCAAGCCGCATTGCATTGCCCTGTATCGATAGTAGAATCTCAAGCAAGTTCCAAGGTGGCAGATCAACCTAGTCTGGTTTCAATTATAGAAGCTCCTTTCACAGATGATTTGTCAACTGCTGCTGAATGCTTCGAGAGTATTAGTGCTGACCTCCATGGTAATTTAGTGCCTGTTTTAGTTTCATTAGTTTTACATTGAGCAACCATTTGGACTAGAATCCATTGCTTTTTTATTTTTCTAATTCTTTGATCAGATTATAGTACTAAGGGACATCAAGCCACGGAATCTAAGCTTTCCCTTGATATCTGAGCGAATAGATTGTCATTATTGTTTAAGTCTAAATTATAATACAGGACTCTTATAAGTTTATTCAATTCTATGCTGCATGAAACATTCTGTTTAGAGTGTGATTCTATCTATTCTGTTTGTGTTTTTAGGGCTTCGGATACAACTTCAACTATTAAAACTACGATCTGAGGCATATGAAGAGGGAATTATGCTCCTTTCAAGTGATGATGATGGTAATGAAGTATCAGTTGGGTTCGCTGAGGACAAAGGGATACCAAGGGCTGAAGAGAATTGGGAGTCCGCATACATAGTTGATGCCTTGGTTGAGTCTGGAATTAATGGAGCCAACCTGGATACATTCTTAGCGACATGGCATTCTCCAGAAAGTCCAGTGAATCCGTTAATATTCGAAGAACTTGAGAAAAAATATTGCAATCTAAATTCTTGGTCAAGGGCTGAACGGAGGTTGATGTTCGATAGGATAAATTCAAAGCTACTGGAGATCTATCAGCAATATATGGACCAACATCCAAGGGTGAAGTCTGCAAGAAAAATCATTCCAAAATGGAACATGGGAGAGCTCGAAGACAGCCTGCGAAAGTCTCTAGTAAGCCAAAACAAGGAACTGCGAATGGATGCAGGAGGGATGACGCTTCCTGGGGAATGTCAATGGTTAGAATCGAGGGACGATGTAATAGGTAGGGAAATCGAGAGATTGTTGGTCGATGAACTAGTAGCTGAGGTAGTAGCAGGGTCGTAAAGATGCTTTTGAAAAGTTTCATATACAAAATGATGGAATCATAATTTCAGGACTGTATAAATAAGTTCTAAATTTTACGTCAGCCGGAATTATCAGAAAGCAGAAACTTCAAAATAGAACTATCCTTTATACACCCCCCCCTTTTTTTTTTGGTCAAGATGTAAAAAAGGTCTGAATTCGAGAGAATCTAGATAAAATGACAAACATGTCTATGATAATGAAAGTGAGTCCAACCCTATTTTTCAATAGGAAACAAGTTGAAATTTTATATGCAATTTAATATATTTTCAAAATTAAGGTTTTATCCCGTATATTCATTCAATTGCTTTAAAAAATATGACATTTAATAAATTTAAATCTCAAATTCCAGCATTACAATCCTTTTAGATGGTGACATTTTCCTCTGTATAAAAAATATTTTTTGAAATTATGCGAATTAAAATTAAAAAAAATCTATCTACATTTCAAAATTCGAATAAACTATCCGTCCTTTTTTTTTTTTCCAATCCTTTTCCAATATATGAATTAGTCAGCTGATCCGTTATTTGTTAGGAAACATAGTTAAAATCAATTGCCCTTTAACATCTTCAAAATATGTCAAAATTTAGGATTATCCCATTGGTAAACTATGAAACATAACATTAACCGAAAACAAACTCTTAACATTAACATCATAAAGAACAGAGAGAAAAAAAAAGGATCAAATTAACTCACACGAGTAGGTCTTGAGAATACCAAAATGCGAAAACTAAACAAGAAAAAGAAATGGAAAACGAGATCAAATATCGAAAGGTCCGTTGGGATCTAATTGCTTGCATAATCCTAAATAAGTGAGATAAAGCACCCGATCTTTAGCACCCGTCCTATGATTCTTGGTATGCTTGCAAAAGTACTTCAACTCCGAAAGTTTACAGCACCCTAACATCTCTCCCAACAGCAAAAACAACCAATTTATGGATCTTTTCTTTGTAAGAACAGGCTTGATGGAACTACCACAAGATTCGCAGCTTGGAAGGTTCGGATTCATCCATGCATTGGGTGCTCGATCATTCATCGCAAACCTTTCTTTTGATATATAAGCTGCAATCTCCCTGAACTTTTGCTCTAAATCATATTCAATCTTGTAAACTTTCTCGCATTTTTTGCATTGAACTTCACCGCTAATCTTAGTTATGTTACGAGATAAAAGATAATCAAGGGCATGTACCTTGGCACGCTGAGAAGTAGCCCATGGGAAAGGTGGTGGGATGGTTTCGGTTTTCCCTTGTTTTGGGGCCTGAAAAGGGTTTCTACGTGAACGTGATGGTCTTGAATGGCTGACAATCTCTCTGGAAACCGCATTGTCATTAGGGTCCAGGCCGGCAGTAGGGCTAGAAGTTTGGTGGTTTGGAAAAAATGGTAATGGCGGGGCTTGGGGAATTGGGAGAAACTGCTGGATAAACGAGGCTTGTGGTGATAATGGAGCCGCTGGCGTCAAAGGTAAACATGTGGGTTGAAGGATTTGTTGCCCCAAGGGTGACGATGCTGATGTTGGCGCCGTTGACGAAGACAAAGACTTAGGCCCCGTTGACAATGATAGAGTCAGCAAATCTTCATTATCTTCATCATCACCTTGATCAAACCCTTTCAAAAGATGAGAATTCTTATCCATGAAGAAAATCGAAATATTGATGAAAAAAACAAATGAAAACAATGATGATGACTAGGTTTTTAAGGTGGAGGAAAGTGCGAGAAATTAACTTGAAAACTGAAAAATAGGGAAAGAAAAAGTTTCAAGAGATTGCTTCAAACAGATTTTATGCATTTTAAGTTAAAAGTCCTAATAAGATTAAAAGTCTAAATTGAAATTAGAACACAAAATAACATTATCTTTGTATTTAATAATGAGATTTTTTAGGAGTTTCTATTAGAGTGATACTCTTCTATTTAATTTTTTTTTTTAAAAAAAAAATAAATAGATAATATAGCCATGCAAGGTTACCTTGGTATGCTTGCTTAAATATGACTAATTAAAAACTTGGGTTTTAAAGATTAGGACATTTATTTAATTATATACATCAATAAGTTTTTCTCTCGGTTTTATTTGTTTATTACTGCTTTAATTAAATTTAAAATTTTATATTTTCCAAAAGGAAAATCCGATATTAATTGAAAGCATTTTGCTATAGTTTTGCTCTTCATTTCGGTGAAATTCAAAATGTTGAACTCAATACAATTGGAGATACATTCTCTTTATTTCCATAATATAATTAGGATGTTTTTCACACATATATATATATATATATGTGTGTGTGTGTGTGTGTAATTATAGCGTGTATAGTATAAAATTATGATAAATTATTGTATTTAAGTTTGCAACAAGCTAACTATGATTTAAATCTCATTGAAACAAAGATTAAATAAAAAGCTCGAAAAACAAACAAACTAGTGGAATAAGAGGAGGATTCCTTAGCGAACTAAAATTAATCTAAGCCCTAAAACAAAATTATTAAACATCAAAAGTTCCATCAGGGTATAATTGTTTGCATAATTGAAGATAAGCAAGATAAATAAGTCGATTCTTAGCTCCCGTCCTATGATTCTTGGTATGCTTGCAGAAGTATTTCAGGTCCGAAAGCTTGCAACACCCCAGCATCTGTCCCAACAGCAAGAACAGCCAGTTGATCTCCTTTTTCTTCGCAATAACTGGTTTCAAAGTGTTCCCACAAGTCTGGCAAATATCAAGCCTCGGATTTATCCAAGAATCGGGTGCTCGATCATGCATTTTGAACTTGTTGGCTAATACGAAATCTTTAATCTCCTTTAACTTTTCTTCCAAGTTGTATCGAATCTTGTACGTTTCTTGGCACCCTTTGCATTCAACGTCGCCACTGATGATTCGAATGTTATGGGATAGAAGATAGTTAAGATTATGAACCGTGGCTCGTCGAGTGGTAGCCCATGGATATGGTGCAGTTATGGTTTCGCTTTTCCCAACTCGTTTGGGTTTCTGAAACGGGTTTCTTCGAGCACGGCGGCGTTGATAACGAAATGAGCCAGTAGTCACCACTTGACTGACTGGGTTATGGCTAGGATTAGGGTTAGAAGTAGAGGATAAGCCTGATGATGACGGTGACCCTGGCGGCCCTATTGAAAGAGAAAGATCGAGCAGTTCTTCATCATGATCTTCTTCACCATCAGCCATCTGGGAAAACAAACTTCTTCTTGAATTAAAGTTTCCTGGAAAAGAAGAACCTTGACCGTGGGGATTAATGGAAGGTACGTTGCAGTTATTTTGCTGCATTACGGGAGATGAAGATGACGATGGTGTCGACAGAGAAAGTTCAAGGCGTTCCTCAACATCCATAAAACGCAGGAAAGAGGGACCTTCTGGCTCCATATTGAAAAATAAAAAATTGAAGGGTTAATAGAAGTAAATTGAAAAGCGAAAAATCAAGGCAAATATTTTATATATATATATATATATATATAATATTAGAAAAAGAATCCTAATCCAGGTTGTTCTAAGAAAAATAATTTTTTTATATTTGTTTTTCTATTATTATTATTATTATTATTATTAGATTAATTATATCTTTATATTAATAATAATTACTTGAATTTTCAAAAATTGGAGTGAGAAATAGAATTATATGTTATTGTCTTATTATGTTTCACAAGTTCACTTGAACTATAACTTTGAATGCAACACCAATATTAAAATATTTATTAAATATAATGATTTTTGGAGTTTTATGAGCAAACCCATGAACCTATCTCATTTGATAGGATAATTCCCATTAAATTTTGGTAATAAAAGTTATACATAGATTGCAATAAAACAATTTGACTTCAACTTGGACACAAACATGTATGAAAAATTTTCTAATTAATCACATAAGAAAAAAAGTATCTTTGGGCTTCCTAAGCTAAGTTGCAAGGTAACATGTATTCCTTAACATATATTTAAAAAATATATAAAAATTAATTTAAAATAAATAATATATATGATAATTTCTTAATTTATATTTTGTTGAATGAAAAATAAACTCAATAGTTCTCAAGCCATTGTATCAAATTTCAAACGGACTATTGGGTTTTAACTTTTGCAAATTAGGGTCACCTAGGCCCAAATCATCAGGGCTCCCAGCAACTAGTAAGGCCTAACAGTGACCACGTTAGTTCATGCACGTACAATTTCCGTCTTTATAGGTCAACATCAATGAATTGTGTTTTTTTACAGCAATTTAATCTTTTTTTATTAAAAAAATGAATTTGCGAATTAATTAATGTATTCTATTTTTGTTGAAAGAAAAAACCAAGTTTAAAAGTTTAAAAAAGATGAGCAGATCAATGGGTTTTAACCTTTTTAGCTTTCGAAGGCGCCAATCGTTACTTGAAAGAGTGTCCATTGGCTTTTCTCGATCTCCAGCTTTTTTTAACCACCTGGATTTGTATATTTCCCATTAACAGATTAGATAGATAAAAGTAAAATTGGGTCCGATGTCACATACTTCAATGGCATGGAAACCTAAACTTGGTAGTAAAAGAAGCTATGAGTTACAATTTTTAAATTTATTAAATAATATTTTTTTAAAAAAATAATTAAATTAATTAATTGAATTATGGTTCACTCTGATTGCTTGCTTGTGAAGTTCTAAATCAAAGTCTATTGTACTTTACCCAGAACTGTTAAAGATCTTGAAAGATGTACTAACTAAATGGCCTTGAGCCTGTAACCAATAATTATTTACGAATTCCTAAACAAAATGCAGACGATCAGTTTTTTTGATTAGTAAATGCTGGAAAACTGGAATATGTTATTCGGAAGCTCAAAGGGATGGCCACAGCAAAACCATGGGGAAACAAAATGAGAGAATGGGCCATGGCCTAAGCAGACTTCTAATTGTTGCAATGTAAATGCCTAAAAGATGCTATTCTTTTTGCTCAAATTGAAATGAAAAAGTCCTTAGAACATATTTGGCAAAAAAGAACCAAATGACTTCCCCACTACTTTCTTTTTTTTTTTTTCTTACTTTGTAATAAGTAACAGAGATTTTGATATAATTTTAATTGGATTCGGGGTAAATGTTTATAGATTTAAAAAATTATATATAAATATATTTGAATAAGTTTAAATATGTGTTGGACAAAGAAAAAAAATGTTCATGTAACATAGATGATTTAGCTACCAGGTTCCATCGTGTACATAGAAAATTAACAGTTTCACAAGCAAAAGTAGTCTATTTGTTTAGATTTCTTCCTTCAAAGACCTAGTAAAGATTGCTACTTGTTGTCATTTTTTGATTGTTGCTAAATTGCTTGAGCCAAGAGCTGGTTTTGCAGATGAAGCAGACATGGCGGACGACCAAAATTGTGCACTCTTCACCTTTGAAATACTAGCCAGGATGCCGAATGGCGTTACATCTCCAACAACTGTCACCTTCTTCGCTGCGAAGTCGATGCTGAAGGATGTCACCCCTGAATCAAATCATTATAATAAAAAGAAAAACTAAGTTCTTCATAAATTATGATGTGAAACTCTAATTAAACGAAGTGTAAAAAAAAATAGTGGTCCAATATACCTTCCATTTTTGATAGATGTTTTCTAACTTTTCCTTCACAGCCTTTGCAGTGTAATGACACCCTTAAAACCACAACCTGAAAGCAAATTGATTGCAAATTATAACAAAAATTAAAACATTCTAAAGAAAGTTAATAGTTTACAGATTCAACATTCTGAAGATTCAACGATCTTTCCATTATATGATATACAGAATTGAACGTAAAGCTGGACTTTGATAATGGTGAATGAAGCATAAAAGGTGAAAACCTGGTCTGCAGAAGGCTTCTCTGGGCGAGATGAAGAAGAGGGTTTGGAAACAATGGATTGATCTTGTTTTATAGCTTGAATCTTCATAGCTTCGGCTGGAACCAGTGCCCAAACTGGATCATAATCCGATATTCCATCGAAAGACCCAGAGTCACCCAATAGATACCTAGAGGAGCCAGGAGGTGTGACAAAATCAACTGCCTTGGAAGCAAAGCTCTTCCTACCAGTATCTGCATCTTTAATATCGGAAGTACTTTTCCTGGTAGCTATGTCAGTTGGCTTCAATGAGCTGTTCTTAGTTGAACTCTTCTTCTTCTTCTGATCATTAAACTTAGCTGAAACTGCAGAAGAAGAAGAAGAAGAACTCTTTTTTGAAGACCTTTTTTCATTCTTCTTAAGCTGATGGTAAGGTAAAGGATTGATTGGCGTTGGCTGAGATGAGCAAGGATTGGAAGGAAGAGTTCTGGCGAATCTTTTGGCGTCTCTAATAATGGGATTCTGGCGATCTATGGCTCGCCCGCCAAGTTGAACGGCGGACACCTCCGAGGAGCAAGAGGCTGAGGCTTGATCCATGCTCAAACATACGGCGGTTGAAGCTTGAGATGCACAGAAAATACCCACTCTTTTCATTTTTATTTTTTATGAGGTGTGGATATTGATAGCCGTGAAGGATAAGTAGTGGTTTAGAGAATCTGCAGAAGAAGAGTATGAGCTACTTCCTAAGGAAGGTTGCTTGTTTTGCTTTTATGCTAGCCCCAGTCATTTGTCATGGTATGGAAAGAGAAATTTAAATTGTTGACGACGGATTGAGGAGGGATCGATCAGCCCACATCCCACAGAAATTCGCAAGATAAAGAAAATTAAAAGGCGCTAAAGAAAATATTTTAGGTGCACTTTGATATTCAAGTCAGCGAGCGAGAGGGAAGGTAAAAAGATTATAAGTATTAGATAAGAGTTGGGTTTAAAGTTTTTGACAAAGTACTCTACTTTATATATTTACTTGTGTGGTTTAGAATTAATTTACTCTTAAATGATTTATCTCGCATGGTTGATTTTGGTCTATAATACGGATCGGCCCTCGTTAGATCTGTTTTTAGGTTAGTCGAATTAAGTTTATTTTGGGTTTCATATTTGGTGTGAAATCGTAATTATAAATTAAAATAAATATATATATTTTTAATTTAATTATAAAATATATAAATATTTATATAAAAATATTTTAATATTTTATTAAAAGATAAACAGTAATTCAAGTCAGCAAGCCAGGCTAAATTAAATTCAAACTTGAGTTTAAAACTTAAAAGTTTTTTTTTATCGCAGCTTGACCAGGCTCAAAGACACATTTAGCCCTAATAAACGATATATTAAAAATTAAAATTTCTATGTAATATTTTACCATAAATGTTGAAATTAAAATAAATTTTTTGGTATGAAAAACTGCAATGTGATATAAAAAAAATTATAAGTGTTAGAATTTAAATGTCAAATTAATAAATATCTTTTTTTTAAAAAAAATGATTACATGAATTATTTTGACTATACGATTTTCAAACTGAGATAATTTTATCTTGTTTTTGTGATGATTTGCTAAATTAGAGCCATATAATTTGATTGAAATGGTTTAAACATCTGAGTAATTCTTTTTTCAAAATACTAATTTGTTTATCAATAAATGTGATTTAAAACTGCCAGAAGAATATGGAAATTTAGCTAAATTATATTCTTTTTCGTTTTTTTTTTTTACTAGAAGAGCAAAATACAATAGCAGAATCTGATATTTAATAGATGCAACCAACTTTTATGTGATGTTAAATCTTAATGGATGAAAGTGCTAAAGTAGATAGCTGGCTTGTTCTTTTTATGAGTAATTTAAAAGCACTGCATTTATATCTATAATTCTAAAAACTTTGGGGTACAAACTAACTAGGCATTAGTAGAAGTTCTTCCCGATCTTTATTTATTTATTTTTTATTTTGAGACTCTATGCACTTGATTCTAAGTCATGTGTTTGCCCTAATGGAAATATTATATATATTTTCAAAGTATGGCTCCATTTTTTTTAATCAGGAGATCAACAAGAACAAATAAGCAAAACCTGGCAGAAGAGATTCTGATAAATCATGGTTAATTGCTACTTACTTTGTCATAAACTAAGTAATTATATCCGATTCTTGGAGACAACATTGAGTTGAGGCGACATGATCTTATGACAACAGTGGATTGATTATATAAAATATTGTCTAACCAAAAAATTTTCATCGTTTTATCTGCCAAAAAACAAAAAACATCAATATGTCTTCACTGTTGGTCAGGTGGGGCTGCCCACTTATCAGTTTATTTGTCTTTGAATTCAATGTTTATGAGACAAGGCAACGGTAAAATTATCAGCCACCAGGTTGCTCAATAATGATGCTATATTTAAGAGCATGATCAGGGATTCATGGTTATTACATTAATTTCTGTTTTTTTTTTTTTTTGGCTGTTTACAGGCTATTAATTAAACCCCCAAGACGTTCTTCTCTTGATTTGAAAATGGGGAAATGACTTCACTTGAGGTTGCTGTAAAAGATTAATTGAGTTTGATTAGCTTATATAAGAACCCAAAAACATGAGTGCCAGAACAATGCTTTATATGCGTAATACGTGATATGTTGATAGACCGCTAAACTTTGAATTCTAATAATCATTATTAGGGAAATGAAAAAATGAGAATTCTTTCATCTATAAGTGATCAACTGATCATGAGGTAGTCGAAGAAGGATTAAAACCTTTAATTGTGGTCCATGGAACCGTGGCTAAGAATGTTTTGGATTATTATTTTAAAACCAAGCAGAAAAAAGGGAAGGGAAAAATGCCCCTACTCTCATAAGATATAGCAGTAACAGAAACAGGGCAGTCCCAGTTATTCCTGCAATAAAACAATTATTATGAAACATTTTAACATTAATGATTTTATTCAGATTCTTATAGAACATATGTTAGCAGATGTTAAGAAAAACAAAGTCTGGAATTTTTTTTTTTCACCTGTAGATGATGGATGAGACTCAAAGCTACTTTCTTAACTCAAATTCTCATTCACAAATCTAGTGGAATCAGATGCTTGCAAATGGTTTTTCTTTTCTTCTCTTCTTTTTTTTTTCTGTGCCTTCTTTTTCTACCCTAAATTGCTAAATGCCAAACAATTTTGAGTTTGGACCAATTCAAGAGTTTTCGTATATTGACCAACTGGTTTATCAGTTTCCTTTAGCATTTAGTCATCAGCATTGCATCAGTAAGTAAAATGAAAAAAAAAATTACTAATATCGTATCATTTTGATTTTTTGTCCATCCATACCAATCATACTAGCTTAAACTGATCTGTACCTGTCAATACCGAGCTGTGGCTTTTGTTATTGGAAAATAATAGAGGGTCCCTTTGCTCATTGATCAGCTTTGCCAGGAACCTGCCATTCCTTTCACCTTTCTTTTCTTTTCTTTTCTTTTCTTTTCTTTTCTTTTGGAGGGTCATAAATTTCAGATTATGCCCACAGATACAGATAGGGTCAACCTCACTTTAAATCTAGGTGCTTTATCATTCGACATTTTGCTTTACATTGAAGATGTTGAAACTTAATACTTTTGTCCTATGAATTGTTGTTTTTTATTTGCACACCCAAACTTCAATTCAATCTGATACGTGCCAAAATAGAGAAGAAATTTAGAACGGAAAGGTAGAGAGAAGAATAGAGAATCTCAGGAAGAAATTAGAGAATGAGAGGAAATCAGAAGGGAGAGAGAAGAAGAAGATAGTTTTCTGTAATTTTCATTCCGACTCAACAAATGGCTATGGCAACATTATACAGCCAAATAACAAAAACGAGGAAAACAAAGGAAAATAACAACTATGCCACTGCCTAATAATCCAAAACGAATCGTTTCATTAACTCCCCTCAAAACGCTTCACTTCGTCTAGTTCTCTACTTCTCTAGGAAAACGCCTGTATCACAATCACGAAATTTCCATAAATACATAAAAAGTGAAGGAGATTTTGAAAGTTGTAAGCCAACCAAAATCCTATCTTATTGCAACTTAAAATGGCGATGGCTACCTTGAATTGGTTTCAACTTTAAAGAATTGATGATATTTGTTAACTTTTGGGATACATATAGATAAGATATCATGCCTTCCAAGAAAAGTATGGCCCCAATTACAATTGTTCTAGGAAAAGACTTCTGATTGTTTTTGAAAGAGAAAATTTTCTAATTATTAACCAATAATTTAATTTTCATTTTTTAAAAAAATCCTGAAAGGAACTAAGAACTGAGGAAATTTGTCAGGTAAAATGGGTTGGGCATATCAACTTTAACTATCCTTTCGTTCATGGTTCCCAACCCAAGTCTCCCTCTTTAAGATCATGCCCTTTTCTTATTCTAATTATCCAAATTTTTGAGCCGAAAGAATATGTAGTCCAAAAATACAAATATTAAAATTTGAATATTAAATTTATTAAATATAATTATTTAAAAATGATTACATCAACCATTTAAATTATGCTCCAAATACTATACCCAAGCTCGCAAAGAAAACAAGGAACTGATATTTATTGTGCAATATCGTAGGCAGGTTAATGTGATGAGGACTTTTGAATACAACTAATAGATGAGATATAGACTTAATGGTGAGGGTTTAGGTTGGATCGTTAAAATACAAAGTCACAATTTAAGAGTTGAAAAAAGAGACTACGGAATCATTCTTTTTTTAGTACAAAAAATAAATAACTTAAAAATTAAAAAAAAATTATAGATATCAAACTTTAAACTCCAAAATTATTAGATATTTATTTTTTAAAAGTGAAAGTGTAAACTAAACTGAAATTTGTAATAGTTTATGTCAAATGTATATGAAACTTTGACAGGCATTTGGGAATCTAATATTTTTAGATTCCTCAAAATGAAAATATAAAGCCTTTTCTTTTTTTTTTTATTGATAGAAATTAGAGGAAAGAATAACTTACAAGGCGAGCAAAATCAGCCCAACCAAAGCCTACGTGCAAGCCTTTGAAAGGGATTATTAATGCCTTAATTATTAAACCAATCAGCACACACACACACACACACACACACACAAAAAGGGGGGGGGGGGGAGGGGGGAACACTCAAAACTTCTGCCAGACCACCAAAGGCCCACAGGCCGAAGACTAAAAATGATACTATCAGCTGGCAAGGGAGGCAGGGAGCTTTAAAGTACAGTCAATACAAAACTTGACCCAGTGCAAACAACTGCACAGTGTAGACGTTAACAACTAGAACTGATTATCAAAAAAGGAAGCAACAATAGATCTTCCTATAGAGGGGTTGAACTGCTTAAATTCCAGATAATGTAGATTAAGGATGATAATAATCAAATGAATTGACAAATTATAGTTGCTCTTCACGCTGTACATACTTGTTTCGTTAATTCTTTATTGTTTAAGCTCCTTTTCCTTCATCTTCGTTCAAAATGCGATTCCGGAAATCACTTACCATAAGAGGCAACCCCTCTCTTAGAGAGATTTTAGGCTCCCAGTTCAGCAGCTCCTTTGCTTTGCTGATATCCGGTTTCCTCATATGTGGATCATCTGCGGTATTTGGTTTATATTCTATCGTTGCACTCGGATCAACCGTTTCTTTGACAACCTGAAGGTCAATATGAAAGGCCCCTATGAATTCTAATATTCAGATAAACTTAACAGAAAGCAAAGTGCATTTGAGAAGACAAACCTCCGCCAATTCAAGCATAGTGAACTCTCCTGGGTTGCCCAGATTAAAAGGCCCTATGTGCTCACCCTCCATTAAAGCAACAAGTCCATCCACCTGTCATTTATGAGCTCTGGTATGAAATCATCTTCAACTGAATGCATTCACCTGTTCTTAACTTCCAAATTGTCTGATTTTTAACTATTCAAGTAAAAGAAGTTATATAACTAGTTTTTCTTCCTCACTCCAATCCAAATGAGAAAAATTATCGTAATTCTTTCCACTTTACACTTCTCTCCATTTTATACAATTCAAATACCAAAACAAATGCTTAAGTCATTCTGCATTTGCATAAGTCACCAAGAAAAAAGGCAGCATAGGAAAAGAACACAAAGTAATAACCAGCCATACCAAATCGGAAACATATTGGAAGCTTCGTGTTTGTTTCCCATCACCATAAACAGTCATTGGTTGCTTCCGGATGGCCTGTAAAACAAAGCTACAGTAATTAGAAAATGTTTTACAATACAAATCTCAACTGATTATATTGTAAATGAATGCCACAATTAGAAGGATAGATCAACCTGAGCAACAAAATTGCTAACAACACGTCCATCATCCAAGCACATGCGAGGCCCATAAGTATTGAAAATACGAGCAATTCGCACCTGAAAACAGCAAGTATCATCATTTGATTATCACATGTAAGAGTTCTTTCACATGACATATGACCTTTTTTTATCTCCCTTTCAAAGACATTATTAATAATTTCACAAAAACTTGTATAGCACACAGGAACCACAAGGCATTAAATTGTGATAAGATGCAGATTCAAGTAATTGTCAAATAGAAGTTAATCTTTTAGGTTTTGGCAAAGGATCAGATGATCACTAGGAAGCTGCAATTGACTGAACAAAAGAGGACCTCACCAACCTAGATGATTCACTGTTGTTGTGAGTTTTATATGAATCTCTGAACGCATTGACACATATTAAATGGGACATTTGTAAATTAGACTCAATTTCTTTTAGTAATGTGTTTTTTTCAGCCATTACTAAAAGGAAATTGTAAATTCAGCTGCAATCTTTCCTCTAGTTGACAGGTTAAGGAATCACCAGTCAGCCACTTTTTGGATCTACAAACCAACTAACCTATCACAATTCTCACCCACATTAATCATCAAAGGCTATAATACTCCCAAGTAAACACTACATAATGTTAGAGAATAAACGTATGCTAATTAGAACTTACTAAGATTCTAAGATGCTGGTAAACGGATGACCAACTGGACTATCAATGTCATGGGATTATTAGAAGACATGGCTATAAATATTAGAAAATGATCATTTCTAGAGCAGGTGCTCCATATCATATTAACTTGTATATAATCATGCATGCCAAAATCGTTCACGTACAGGTAAATCCAGAAAACCATACCTCAACTTCAGCACCTCGATGATAATCCATGGTTAAAGTTTCAGCCGTCCTTTTTCCTTCATCATAGCAACTCCTTTCGCCTAACCGTATTGAACCAAACAACAATATTAGACAACATAAACAGAGAAACAAGCAACCCAAAAAAATTTTTTTTTCTCACTAGCTACCAATTGGATTGACATTTCCCCAATAGGTCTCTTTCTGTGGATGCTGAAGCGGATCACCATAAACCTCACTCGTGCTCGTAAGCAAAAACCTCGCCCCGACTCTCTTTGCAAGCCCCAACATATTAAGAGTACCCATCACATTTGTCTTGTAAACTCACCAAGTCAAGGATCTTAAATTAAAATTACGCAATCAAAACCAAAAACAAAACCCATTTTCTATCCAAAACAATAACAGAAACAAACATTAAAAACCATAAGAATTGAACTCCAAACAAGATGCGAAATTCGCACAAAACTGTAGAAAAGGATATGATAGTCTTGACAGGATTATATTTATAATGAACGGGAGAAGCAGGGCAAGCTAAATGATAGATCTGATCCACTTCTAAGAGAATGGGCTCAACCACGTCGTGTCGAATGAGTTCGAACCTTGGATTCCCGAAAAGATGAACCACATTCTCTTTCCTCCCGGTGAAGAAATTATCAACAACAATAACTTCATCGCCCCTTCCAATTAGCTTATCAACAAGATGACTGCCAACGAACCCGGCCCCGCCTGTGACCACGATCCTCATTCTCCGCCGTCCGATCCCAACAGGTACCCGCCCCATCTTGCCATGAACGGGCCTGCTGGAATCGGAGGAATAGGAACCCGAGGCATCCTGGGCATGGGAAACGACGGCGACGTCGGTGGGGATGGCGTTGTCGCTGGAGAAAGATCTGGGGATCGAGGAATGTGCCTCGGTTGGGCCTAAGCGAGAGAGAGTGGGTTGTAGGATGAAAAAAGTGGAGCCAATTAAAATGCCAACGAGGATAAACAGAATTCTTTGCTCTTTGAAGAGATAATTAATGGATCTAGGGAGAGATCTGGGTTGCTTTAAGGATTTGGGTGAATAAGGAGGTGTTTGGGAGGTTGGGATCTCCTCATCTCGCCGATGGTTCATGCTCGATTGCTTGTGTAACTGTTTCATGGCTTATTTTTTTCTTGGTTTTTTTTTTTTTGGAGGGGGGGATTCAATTGAATGAGCTGAGCTATTGTGCTTTCTTGGTTTTGTTTTGGCTTTTTCTATGGGATTGGAGCAGTGAAGTGGAAGTAAAAAGCTGAAACACGTTTCAATTCTTCATCCTTATTTTAGCCCCAAACAAAAATGAAAATCGAAGAGAGAGCTGGAGAAAGAAAGAAAGAAAGAAAGAAGATAAGAGAGATAGTGGGGGTGGAAGGGGGGGGGGGGATGACGAGTCACTTTGTTGAAAGAAGTAGTTAATTAGTTGTAAGATCCCAAATTTCCCCCTTCTAATTGTGGACTTGGACTCACTGAAACCACCACAAAGGCTGAGCCCAAACGTGTAATGGACTCATTGGGCAAAAAAAGATGCCTAAATAAAGAAAAGCCCTCCAGATTGCAAGGCTCACAGCGCGAACAATCATAAAAGAGCTAGGAGTTAAAGGATCCATGAAAGAATGCAACTATTGATGTCTTTGGGTGACGAGCTGATTTGATTTTTGTATTATTGGAGTCCTGCGGAGATGTCAAAGAAGACTTTAGAGGGCATAAAAATTTTACCTTTTAAGACATACTTTGATGTCTAAATCAATTAAGGATAGAAAAAGATCGAAGAGCGCTAAAAGAGCTTTAAAGAGTGGTATGGTTTTTGGTGCTCATGCCCTAAATCAACGTTCGTTAAGTTATTTATACCTAAGTTGGATCATGAATGTTTAGAAATGCCACGTGTCCATCTCTATTAGCTAACCTTGGAGAATTGCAGGTTTATATATGGGCTGCCATCTTTCAACCGGTAGAGCTCAACTTAACCATTGGGGGCAGCCATGTATCCTGCTCACTTGAGCCTTAGAGCTTTGTGGGCTTAGCAATAATAATATGGTATTAAACTCGTGCTGATCCTATAGGTTCAAGGTCGCCCAAGCTTAAAGATTTAATCTTGATCCGTGAGACAGGCATTGTTGTCGTGGATGGAAGAATTGCTGCCACCGAAAGAGAGCCACTTAAAGAATGCTCCATTAAAGTGCTTTGATGTTTTTCTTGACTTTATTCGTTTTCCAAACCATCATCATCTTGAATAATTATAAACTGAATCGTTCATATTCTTTGAGCAGATATAAAGCACGAAAAATTCAACCAAATCCTTGAAAAATGTAAAAGAGAGAGAGATTTTGTATAGCAACCAACGATAGGACAGGTTAAGCAAAATCAGCAAACCAAGTGCAAACAGAAGTCCCTCGGAGGTTTGGAGGACCAAAGAATCGTCAGTTTAGTCATATGAAAATAAGCATGGGCATTGGCATTGGCATGCTCGTGCACGAACTGTACGACCCCTATCATGATCTCTACTACTGTCAGTGGCGGGGTTTTCAACTTTTCATAGCAAATATTCAATACGGAAGAATTAATTAATTTAATTTTACGTGTACGGAGTCGACGACTTTGCTCGTTTTACGCAACTCTAATTATTAGAATTAGCGCACGGGAATATAAACAATTATCGCCCTTGGAACATATTTCTGGACCTTTCTTCCCGACAAATAGACGCATACTTGGCATGAGGCCTGTCTTGAGAGCCAAGCTAAGCCTAAACCTACGATTAAGTTTAATATTAAACTTTAAGTGTAAATTTTAATTAAGTTTAAATAAAAAAAATTTTAAATTCGATTTAAACTTATGTTTATGTATTAAAAAATTATTTAAATTTAATATAAAATATATAAATTTTAATATTAAAATAATATTTTAATATTATTGTGAATAATAAAATAAGTTATCAAATTAACTCATATTCGATATGACTCGAACCTGGATAAAAAAAAAATACTCAGATTGTAGCTCGACTGATAGATAAATCTAAGCTTTACCTACGATCGTAATCTATCTTAGAAAGATGATGATGATAATAATATTGAGAGAAAGAGAAAGGTTTAGTTTTTTTTTTTATTTGAATTTATAAAAAAAAAATTAACATTTTTCATTAAACCTAAAAATCTAATATAAAATCAAACATATTACATGGTTATTAATAAAAAAATTAATAATCGAATATTAACAAATGTCTTCATGTAATTTTCAAAATTATTATATAATAATAGAATTAATTTTGCACGCAAAACTATAAATAGCCTCGCAAATGCATTTTCACTCAACTTGAATTCATTGGACTCCATATCTGAATTTATTTTCGAAGAAGTTGTTATGTATGTAATTCTGATCAGAGACATGAATTCATCATCCACAAGTCAAGAGTTTTATATTGAAAGGGATAAAAGAAATAAAAATATAAATGTTTGGGGTCAAAATAAAATCCAAGGAGGATCAAGGCCCCGGCCTCCCCTTCAGCTACGCCCCTGCCACATTGAAACTAAATGTAATGTGTATGTATGATTTCTCTCACCAAAACCCTATACTTTTTGAAAAAGCCATTATATTGTTTTGGTAGTTGGAACTTGCAAGCAATATATGAATATATATAGCAATCAATTTTCGTGAAAACGACGTTGTTTTTCCTATTGTCTTGACCGATGATAAGTAGGCGGTGCCGGGGCCTTGACAAATGACAATGATAGTTGATATAATTTTGAGACGGCGCCCAAAACTAATTGCATGGCAAGTTTGATGAATAATTATTTTTTTTTTTGCATTATTTAAAAAAAATAGTTTTTTTTTATATTATGTATTCATTATCATTGAAAAATTATAACCTCTTTTTTTTTTTATTTGTTTATTTGTTTTAATTTTGATCGAAAAAATTTTATTTATAATCTTTCTTATTCTGATAAATATTCGATATAAGAAAGTCATGATGAAATATTTGGTATACAAGCATTTTTTTAAATTATATTTTATTTTTTAAAATATATAAAAGAGATATATGTCAACCTACTAATCTCATTTATATAAAAATTAAAATTTTCAATGATAGATAAAATAATTTCTTTTTGGTGTATATTATAATAAGAAAACATGAAAATTATTCATTAATCAAATGGTATTCCTCCCTAAATGCATATATTTCATGGATATGAATTATATACATATCATAATTTAATTTTTATTTTTATTATATACATATAAATTTTATATGTATATATATACACACAAATATGTATATTTTTATATACATATAATCTTTCCTTTAATTAAAATAAAAATTTTGCTACATTATTTTCCCTTTCCATCCTCCTTATATTAAACAAAATCTTAGTCAAAATTTCAAATCATGTCAAAATCTATCAAAATCACTCCAATCTTTACTAATATTTTGGTATAATAATCCCAATAAAAAAGAGCAAGAGAAGAAACATCTATAGAAAAAATAAAATAAAATAAAATAGATTAATGTCCTAGAATTTCATTATCTTACAATTAATTTGAATCTTGAATTCATATATTTGAAATTGCAAACTTTATTTAAGTCTTATAATAAATATATGTTCACTTAATCTACTGCTTACGCGATGTCAAATCCTTTTCATCAATAGCTTTTTAATTAAATCAGAACCAATTTATAATGACCGCAAGCTACTTGGCTGCTCAATTTCAATCATGCAATTCTTCATCAATTAAATCAGATTTATTCATTAAAAAAATAGTCAACAAAATATTGAAGAAAACGATGGATGATTGCCCTTTGATCAAATCTGTTTTATGAGTTAAATTATTTGTTTAGTTTGTAAATTTAATAAAAATTTAATTTATAAATATGTTATTATAAATATACTCTAAATATATATTCCAATTTTTTAATTTTATTTAAAGTTAAAAGACTCAACCGTTCGATATTGGATAGTAACTTTTGTCCTTGCAAAAATATGCGCATACAAGTCCACAATACTAACAATTCTCCAATAATATAGCAAAGCCTCCAATTTCTTCCCTTTTAGGTTAGATGGAAGTAAAATAAGGCAATCCCAATGGCCCAAAGCCATGTGTCACGTACTTAGATCTTTAGCCAAGTTGCATGTACGTGTATGTTTCTTAGGTGTGTGTGATTAACGCTCCCAGGTGGAAAGGAGATCATAGCGGGATCGTAACACATGGTACCGGCGGGTCTCTTTCTTAATTATTGTCAAGTTCTATCAAAAGTTTTTCACCTTACATTATTAGATCATTTCAAATATACAGTTAGATTTATTTTAGTACATACCAATTCAAAAATCAAACTACACCAGTTTAGTAAATTTGATGTCATTAGAGATGTATTTTTATATGATATTTTAAATTTTATTTTAATTTTAATTATTATTTAATTAATAAAATTATTTTTATCATTAAAATTTAATTATAAAAATATATAAATATTAATATTTTAATATAAATTTTATAAAATTTTTAAATTAATTTTAAATAAATAATTTTTTTATAATAATTCAACTCAATTCACAAGATAACTCCACTGACTGACATCATTTATGGGTATGTTAACTTAACGAGAAACAGTTTTATTTCAGTTTATATTATTTCACTTCATCAATTTTAAAATTTAAACTCGTAACTTGTAATTATAATTTTAAGCTCTAATAATCATTAGGATACGTACCTTTAACTTTAAGAATCTTGTCCGTTGATTTTAAGCTGCAAGACATTAATTTTTTGGTGCAGGTGGACCTTTATGACTTCTTTAGAGTCAGAAAGAGCTAAATTGTAAAGTAGTAGTGATTAATTAAGATTATTACCACATGATTCAGATTGGTGTTTACTTTTTTCTACAGGTCCATATAGTTCATGCATGATTAATGTAGCATTCCTTTTTTTTTGTTTATTTACAATTCATCATTTTCAACCTGTTTCAGAAATTAAGCTCTTATTATATATTTTTAGAGTCGTTCATTGATCAAATTTATATTTAAATTTAAAAAAATTATATTTTAAATTTTATAAATAATTTAATTTTTGAATAAATTTGTACGTAAGCTTGATCCTTGTTCACACCAAGCTGAGATGATGAAAATGAACAGAAAAATATATATATATATATATATATATATAGTTGATGGCAAAAAGAGTTACTATTTTAATTGTGAAGACATGTGTGCAATAATAATTTAATAAATACTATTTGCTTATCTCCAGAGATTCTATACATATTTCAAATCAAATGAGTTATATTGATATGGTTTTTTTTTTTTTTTTACATTACATGGAAATTGTGGGCATATTATATTATGGTTCATACGACCTTTCTAACAATCACTCCCCCATATTTTAATTTTTATTATTTTTGCTTGCGATAATATATTTAAAATTTGACAATTTTATACATTCATGTGGTTGAATTGCTGGTGGAAAGATTACCACTGATGCTTGTACGGTAAGAATTATTTTAGAAGGATTGAATGTGTTTTTTAATAACATATTTTAATTAAACTTCATTTATAAATACAAGTTTCATAATTAATGAGTAACTTTTATATATGTAAATGATAATTTATGTATATCGTAAAATAATGCATACAAAAGTAATAAATTGGATCTTAACTCGATAAACCTAGAAATTTATTTATGTTTTTTTAACCAAAATAAAAAGAAAATAAAATGATTATCATATGTTTTAATTTTTTTTTTATAAAATAAATTTATCGATTTCTATTTTAATTACAACTGACGATCATCCTGTACACTAGGGGTAGAAAGAAAGAACTTTACAAGTAAAATTTATAAGATGACACGTGTCTAGTAAAATATATTTAAAAAATAAATAATAAATAGATAGAATACGTATTATCCTATGAACTCCGCTTATAGAGATTTTTTTTACGGTCGACGTGTGTATAGTTATCCATAAATATATATATTATTTCTTTTGTATTTTTGTTAGACATAAAAATAAAAAAAGAGCTCTTTTGCTTGTTATGGAAGAATATTGACGGATGAGAAATGTAAAAGAATATATATACATATATATATATATATATATATATATATATAAAAGAAGAGTTCTATAATAACGAAAGACTTGGTAATTCTTGAAAATAAATTTTAAAATAAATAAACGTATTCCTTCATATAAATAAGAATTAGAATTGCCATATTCAATGCGATAACAAGCGATTTGTGATCAATACTCTACCGAGTTCAGTATCAATTAATGGTTGATCCTCAATTTAGATAGTTGAATTTGGTTATGAAAGAAAAGAAGCCAGCTACTGCAAAAAAGCTATCGGTTGAACCACATGTTCCCGTTCAGTCACTGCAATCTCCCTCCAATGGGTTCACCGAAGCTGATCTTTTTCATTTTCAATTTCTTTTTTCTTTTTCACATTAATAAAGTAATACAAATTTTTATTTTAAAAAAAGAAAGGCTTAAATTTTTTTATTAAAAATGAGTAAATAAAAAACTAAAATAAAAATTCAAATTGATAAATTAAAAGATTTTGTTAAATATGCAAATTTTGAAAAAAAAAAAAAACATATTTTTTAGATAAGTTTTTTTATTAAAAATTCTGACATAGTTTTCGTTGTTGAATAATTGTAAATAAAATTTACATATTATTAATTTTCTCATTGAAAATTTATCAGTTTTATAATATTTTATTTTAAAAATAAATTTTTATATGATTGTTTTTATAAAAAATTTCATAAACTGATAATTTTTATTTTAACAAAGTAAAATAATTTAATTTATTGATGACATTTAGATTTATATATTCTTAATGTATCCAATATGAATGCAATTACTAATGGGCTTACAGCTGTATTGCATGGGAACTGTAGCCTAGAAGCTTGACGAAAAAATTTGTCTGAAATTTTCTTCAAATGACACAATTTTCCAACATAGTTGGTAATAATATTATAATTCAGCAAAATTATTTTTTAGGCTGTTAATATTTGACGTGGTTGCAACAAAGTTGTCACCGTACGTTCGATATATAGTTTGAAGAAGAAACATGAATTATTAAAAAATAAATAAAGTCATTAATGGACTATAGGCTATAAAGTCAATAAAGTTTCTTGGTATGCCTAGCTAAAATCAATATACTTGCATATATATATATATATGTATAATGGACTATAGGCTATAAAGTCAATAAAGTTTCTTGGTATGCCTAGCTAAAATCAATACACTTGCATATATATATATATATATATATATATATATATATAATCTTGGCTTTTATGTAAAGAAATCGAGAAGTTGAAAACTTGACATTTGCCAAATAATGCCAATTTGCATTTGCCGTTATCCAACTCTATTTAAAACTAAATTTGACATTTTCATTTTATGGTTGATGCCTTTTAGGATTGCGGAACAGAAATTTCAACGAGAATTGAAATTCAAAATTAAGTATTATTAAAATAAAAAATAATTAGATAATTTTTTAGATTTAAATTTTAAATTTTGATAAATAAGTTGACAAAAATTCTCTAAAGAAAAAGAATAAAGAATAATAAAGGCAATTAAATATCAAAGTTTTGTAATTTTAACCCCACAGCCTTTTATATTTGGGATGTGTGCATTGCATACATCGAAAGCAATACTTTTATTGATTATAAGTTGTTAATTAATAATATCCTTTTCCAAACAAATTAAACTTAATCTTTACCATTATGTTTATAAAACTTTTATATAAGTTTTTTTTACTATAAATTTTGATAAATTAAAAGCTAGTGAAAAGTTTTGAAAAATATTAATGAATATGATTTTTTTTTTTGTTTTGTATTTGAGACTATTAAAAATTATACTCAATCATTAAATTAAGAGTCTAATATTTTATTAATAAATTTGATATTATATAAAAAAAAAAGTAAGAAAGCACATGAAACTCTAATAATTTTTAATGATATTATTACTTTTTCAATTCATGATTCCCATTTAAACATTTTTTTATATAAATTTGTTAAAGGAAAGGATCATATCCAAGGTTATCAAATTTGTACCTGTATCAATTGGTAGTCGATAAGTATTAGTTTCAAAATATAGTTGTACTAGTGATAGTTGGTTTCGTTTGGGCCTTGATTATGGTTGACACTGGTCATATCAATAGGTATCAGCCTGTTTCGATCGTACAAGCCGAAAATAATTATACTGGTTGATATATATATCATAGAAATTATAAAAAAAATTATACTAATATTGATTTTAAATTTGATAAATATTAGACATAAATACTCATAAATTTAATAATTATTAAAAAATTTTAGCCATACTATTTAGACTAATATTGATCCTCTTATATTTGATGAAGCTTTTTTATAACATTATATGTAATTGATTAATAATTTATATATAAAATTTATTTAATCTTATTTATTCTATAAATATTCAAAATTTGGTAAACATAAAATGATATACTAAAACACACTAAAATTAATATGTACTAATACTAAAATAAAAATTGTACGCTTATCAATAAAATATTAATTACGATGATCATATCTAAATACAAATTTGAAAATATCTTTGGTTATATTATAATTATTTAGTCTTATAGCAAATGCATGCACTAGATAAGAAGCCAATATGATAATTAATGGCTGAAATCCTATGTAACCGTGTAGCAAACATCTTGTTAATAATTGCTAATATATATTATTGTTTATTGTTTCTATATATAATTCTATTCAATAAATTATTAAAGAAGGAAAACCAAATAAGAAATCTGGGGAATTAGCCTTATACTTTCTAATTCGTTTTTAATACATAATGAATGATTTTTTTTAAATTATTTTTTCTTATACTTTAAGAAAATTTTATAAAATTTAATAATGATAATTTCCCCTTTCTCTTTTTTTATTTAAAAACAAAAAAACACGTTTTCTTGTCACGTCAGCTGCATGCTTTATTTCCAAGAAAATTATTCGAAAAGTTAACATCAAAACATCAAATTATTTTTTAAATATCAAGCCCTTAAATCGTTAGACTTTTTTTTTTTTTTGGAAAGTATAAATTTCGTGATAGATCTGCTTACGTGCATGCTTTTATGAAAGTGCAATTCTGCCTTAAATCGTCACAGCTTCGCTTTCCTCAACTTGAAATTGGGCTTTTAGGGTCTCCAGTCAAAACGAAACATTAATGTAAATAAATAAAAATTATTATTTTTTCAACATTAGAATAAGTGCTCAACTTGTAATAAGCATTAAATTATTTAACAAACTATTTCAAATTTATAATAGTTTATGCATTTGTTTTTACTTGCACTCTATTTACAATTGTTAAAATGATTTTCAAAAAACAAAATTATAATTAATATATTATTTTTAATATTGATGAAAATAATAAAATTTTTTATTCACGAATAATATTAAAATATTTTTTATTTTAAATGATATTTTTCATTCAATACGTAAAAATCATAAAATTAAATATCTTCTATGAGGTAACGTATTAAAGAAGAATTATGAGATGACGTCTTCAAAGCAACGTCTATAAGTTCCCCACCCAAAATCCCAAATCCATTCCCACCTTCATTATTTCAAAGCTAAACGCAGTTAAAGCTCCAAAAAACGTCGAAACACTAACCTCTTTACGACCTCAAACAATGTCGAGCAAAGGAATGAGGAGCCTTTGCTTCAGCTCCAGAACGCCGTCGTTTTCCATCTCTCGCCAATCCAAGTCACCTTCAAGTACCTCGCTGTCCAGTACTCCTCGCCGTCGATTCTCGGAATCCATGATCGAGCAGACCATCGATGCCGCTGCCACCATCATTAGGAAATGGGATGCCGAAACGTCAGCTTACGCTAGAGTTACCTCTCTTTTCTACGAAAGCAAAAGAGAAGCCATGCAGTTCATGGAATGCGTCAAGGAGCTACAAAAAGTCATGCATTTGCTAGTTTCTGATCGAGATTCTAGTTCGGAAAAGCTCGTTCAAGCTCAGCATTTGATGCAAATCGCAATGAAGAGGCTTCAAAAAGAGTTTTACCAGATTTTATCGATGAATCGGGCTCATTTGGATCCGGAATCGGTTTCTACCCGATCATCAGGGACTTCCGCGAGATCAAGCATCTCGGATTATGATGATGACGGTTCACCGGATGATGAGAATCGCAACGCAGGGGATTCAATCTCTGAAGTAGAAGACGCTTCTTCTATGGCTATGTCCGATCTGAAATCGATAGCAGATTGCATGATCGCTTCTGGTTACGCTAAAGAATGCATACATGTTTACAAAAGCATTCGAAAATCGATTATCGATGAAGGTATTTATAAGTTGGGAATCGAAAAGATAAGCTCGTCTCAGGTTAATAAAATGGAATGGGATGTACTGGATTTGAAAATCAAGAACTGGTTAGAAGCCGAGAAGATTTCAACGAGGGCGCTTTTCACTGGAGAAAGAATCCTCGGCGATCACGTCTTTGCTTCATCGGATTCCATCAAAGAATCTTGCTTTGCGGAGATTTCGAAAGAAGGAGCCATGCTCCTTTTTGGATTCCCCGAACTCGTCGCAAAGACCAAAAAATCGTGGCCCGAGAAAATGTTTCGTGTTGTCGATATGTACACGGCTATTTCTGAGGACTGGCAAGAGATTGAGACGATCTTTTCTTTTGAATCAACTTCAGCTGTCCGATTACAAGCTCTTAACTCTCTGGTTCGACTCAGCGAGTCAGTGCTGTCGGTGTTGACAGATTTTGAGTCCACAATCCAAAAGGACTCGTCCAAAGCGATGATTTCAGGCTGTGATCTGCATCCTTTAACGATCGAATCGATGAATTACCTCAGTCTCCTCGCTGATTACAGTAACATCCTCACTGACATTATCTCGGACTGGCCGCCGCCATCAAAATCAACGCTACCAGGATCTTTCTTCGACTGTCCCGGTTCCGAAGAATCTCCGGCGTCGCCGATCTCCGTCCGCATTGCGTGGCTAATCCTTGTCCTACTCTGCAAACTTGACGGCAAAGCAAAGCATTACAATGACGTCTCATTATCATACCTATTTTTAGCAAACAATCTCCAACATGTAATCTCAAAAGTCCGTACATCGAATCTCCAGTATTTACTCGGCGAGGAATGGATAGCGAAACACGAAGCTAAGGTGAGGCAGTTCGCAGCGAACTACGAACGTTTAGCTTGGGGCCATGTGTTAGCTTCATTGCCGGAGAATCCAACGGCTCCGATGACCTATGGGGAAGCTAAAGAATGTTTCAGGAAATTCAATTCAAGCTTCGAAGATGCGTACCGGAAGCAGAGTTCTTGCGTCGTACAAGACCCAAAATTGCGAGACGAGATTAAGGTTTCAATAGGGACAAAACTCGTCGGGGTATATAGGGAGTTTCATGATACCCATAAATCAACGGTTGGAGATGAAAGGAGCGTGACATTATTCGTCAGATTTTCCCCTGAAGTTGTAGCGAATTACTTGTCGGATTTGTTCTTTGGGACGGTTAGCTCTGGAAGTTCGTCTACATCTTCCACATCCTCTCATCATCGGCGGCATATGCTCTCACCGTTAAGAGCGTAGAGGCTCTCTCTCTCTCTCTTTCCTTGAAAAAAAATATGGCGATTTTTTGTAGTCCTCAAAAATCGGCTATCCTTTCGAGTTAGTTACATAACGACTTTTTCAAGTTTTAACTGTTTTTTAATATGTAAAGTAAACCTTTTCTGTCTCCAATCTGAAAGAACAAAATATTGCGCCAAAATCGAAAACAAGAAAATCCCGCAGAGCAGAAATTGCCGGTCAAATAAAAATTGCTGCTGAGATAGTTTTGGGAAAAAAACAAAAAACAAAGTACGAAAGAAGCATCCTTACTCAAATTCAAACTTAAATTGACTAAAATTCAGAGTACACCGGAATTTGAACAATCGAGCTAAATGAGGGTTTAATTTAACTTCAAAACCATAGTTCATTGACAAACAAATAAAATCTAAGCACAACCCAAATTACTCATAATTTAAGTGGAGAGATTAAATTGCACTTATCATCATAATAGAAGGACTTACCAAGTACTTTGGACTTGACTTTTCTTGCTAAAGTGGTGAAAATGGTAGAGAGGAACATGCAGCCCAATCAATGGCGAAGCGACCAAAGTGTTCAGCCTGGCGGGCAAGGGTTTGAAGAATCAAGTCGACGTGATCAGTATAAGGCAAAGAGAGAGCCATCTGGGATTGGCTAAGCGGACAATATTGATAATAATAATAAGGTGGGGATAGGAGTATGAGCGTTTCCCGTTAATGATGGTAATAACCAGTCCAGAGACGTTAGGAAATTGATTGTTTTGCAAAGGAAAAAATAGCATAATCTTTAGTCTAGATTGATTGCCAAGAAACTGGCTATCTTGGTCTGGATTCTTTCATGCAACAGTTTGCCTACAGTATTTTTGGGGGTTAACTTTTGTTCTTTGCTTTAGGTAATCTCTTAGTTTATTCCAACTAAAGCTTTAGCAGACACAGTTTGGGAGGATTGAATTTACAATTCCAGCGAGGATTTTGCATTTGTTTTTTACTTCAGGTTTCATAGATTGAGTAAACTGATAGAGCACTGTAAACGGGCCGTCTAGTCCACTGCCTTAAGGTTGTAGTTAGTTATTACCTCGGACAAAATGGCATTTGTCTCTGCCAGGATGAGGTTACTGGAATTACTCATTTCCATAGGACTTGGCAAAAAAAAAAAAAAACCATAGGAAGCAAGTGAGTTCCCAAACCTCCGGTGGCCCTGGCGGTTGACCAGGCTTTCACAGCGGCTGCATTTACCAATGCCCACCTTTCTCCGTAAAGTCTCCATGAACGATCAATAAGAATTGATCAAGGATAAGATGATTTCATTGTGTTCTCTTTTGCATATTTTGATGGGGTCCGGGTCTAGTAAAGAAGAAAGTGCTTTCTCTCTCTTTTTTATTACTTTTTTGATGATCCTTTTGGTTTTCGAGAGATCCCAGATGAATGAAACTGAGGACAGGATCTAGGTTTTAATCTATAAGGATTGGTTTTATCAAGGAGTCAAGGTATAATTTAGAATTTATGGGATTTTTTTTGGGGGGGGGGGGGACATGAATGAATGTGCAATTAATGCGCGAAGGATCTGGAGAAAGGACTTTCTTCACGGCCTTCACAGTTGGTGGCGGAGACAATAAGACCGCCACTGCCGAAGCTAAGGGCTGCTTTGTTTCTATCCAATTCAGGGAAGGCCCTGATGGCATCCACTTCAGGAAAAGCCCTGGTGGTGTCCAATTCGGGCAAGTATCTTACAGGTTCTAATTCCGGAAAGCGATTCGATAAAAAGAAGTATGTGAAACAAGTCATCGGCCACCACAATGACACTGAACTACACCTGGCAGCACAGCGCGGTGATGTTGGAGCAATCAGGTGGATTCTGGCAGAAATTGATTCTCAGACGATGGCCACACTTAGTGGACCAGAATTTGATGCTGAGGTAAGTTGTTTATGGTTTTTAATATACATAGTATACATAAATATATCATTTCATATATGTTGCATTGTCATTGTGAATTTGTGATTCTGTCTACATGGTTCTAGACAAGGTGGCAGAAAGAAGGTTAGCAATAGTGAATGAGGTTAATGAGTTGGGAGAGACAGCATTGCTCACTGCATCTGAGAAGGGGCATTTGGATGTGGTTAAGGAGGTTTTGCAGTATACGACTAAGGAGGGTATTTCGTTGAAGAAGCAATCTGGGTTTGATCCGTTGCATATTCCAGCAAACTCAGGTCATGAAGGTATTACGACCATCCTTTGGCTCCTATGAGTATAATGAAGGCCAAAATTGAGTAGCTTTCCAAGTTGCTTATAAGTTATAACATGATATCTTTCAATTGTGTCGCAATGCATGTTTTGTTATTTGTCTCGGTTCAATAACTGCTTTTATGCAGCGATTGTGCTGGTGCTATTGGACCGTGATCTGAGCCTAAGTAAAACAGTCGGGCAAGCAAATGCGACCCCTCTTGTATCTGCAGCCTCGAAAGGCGATCGTACGTAGTAAATGCATTGCTCAACAAAGATCCGAGCTTGCTAGAGATACCAAAAGCAAATAATGAAAAACCCATTGCACTTTGCCGCAAGGCAAGGGCATGTTGATATTGTTAAAGCATTGCTTGACAAGGATCCACAATTGGCAAGAGCACCAATAAGAAAGGGCAGACAGCTTTGCATATCACAGTCAAAGGGGTAAACTGTGAGGTGGTGAGGTCGCTATTTAAGGCAGATCCAGCCATTGTCATGCTCCGGGGCAAGTTTGGTATCACAGCATTAGATGTGGCTACTAGGAAAAAAAAAAGAAAAGACAGAGGTATTGATTAGTGTCATACATATAACATATTACAAATACTTTGCCATCTTCAGCCTTATATTTCTGAAAGTACTTGTATTCGACATATTTTTGAATAAAAGTTTAAGAATATAACATTTCAAAAACCCTCAAAATACATGAAAAAACGTAAAAAAAATTGAACATACTTATATCTGAATATCTCACCTGAGTTCGAGTAACATAGGCTGTTAAAGATGAATTTGGTGGCAATGGTCCAAGTTGTATTCTCAAATTTTGCTTTGAGTTTATTGTGCTGAACAATGGCGAATAATTAGGATGCAAGCAAAATAAATAAATGGTAATCCTGGAAAGAGTTAGTAGAAGGCATTAACAAAGTTGTTTCCTAGCAGATGATGAACGAGCTTTTAGACCTCCCTGCCACTAATGTAAATGCACTTACAAGATACCATAAAACAGCTCTTGATATAGTCGAAGGGCTTCCACTATCCGAGGAAATTGCTGAAATAAATGACAGTTTGTCAAGTTTTGGCGCTGTCAGAGCGAACGAGCTAAACCAACAGCGAGGTGAGCTGAGGAAAACCGTGAAAGAGATCAAGAAAGATGCGCATACCCAGCTTGAACGAAGCCAAAAAACAGGTAGAAACGTGAATGGCATCGCCATGGAGCTGCAGAAACTTCATAGGGCAGGTATCTAAAGTGCCGCCAATTCAATCACGGTGGTATCTGTGCTCTTCGCAACCGTTGCATTTGCAGCTATTGTAACGGTTCCCGGGGGCGATAACGATGACAGGATGGCTGCCGTCGTCAGCAGAACATCATTTAAGATCTTCTTCCTCTCCAACTCGACCGCACTCTTCACTTCGCTTGCTGTTGTGGTGGTACCGATCGCACTTGTAAGAGGGGACCTGAAAGCAGAGAGAAGGTTGTGGAAGTGATCAATAAGTTGGATGTGGCAGGCTTCTGTCTGCACCAAAATTTCCTTCATTTCTTCATCATATATAGTGGTCAGACGACAAAACAAGTGGGCTGCAATTCTTGTATCGGTTATAGGAAGAGCAATAATGGCGGAGTTATGAGCACCATGACTTATTTCGTCATCAAGAACAGAAGTCTCCGAAAAGTAAAAATGGAGAAGATTTCAAAGAACAAAATAGGCTCACTGCGATTATCAGATTCCGATACAGAACTAAAAACAATCTCTGCCATTTGATGTTCATCCTAGCTGGAAAACTACCCTATGCTGCCGGTTCCTTGTAATTTGTAACTCAAGCAAATGAGTGAAGCCAAAAGAAGCAATTTTGTGCTGTAAGAAGCCTTATTCTGTAAATCCAAGAGCTAGCTAGTGTTGAGAAGCTAGGGGTTCTACTTCTTTTCTTGGTTTTAGTTTTTTATTTTTTCCCATAATTTTGAGAATCAATGTAAGATGTGGTCTGGTTCAGACACCAGAAGAAAACATCACTTTTTTTTGTGGTATATACATCTTGGAGATTGTAATATGTTTAGGTTGTAAATATTAAGTTGTATGTTCACTACTAGAACAGAATTTGTGACATATTGCTTTATTTTTTTAATATTAAATTATTAACACTATAATATTATATATATAATTAATTTATATTTATTGTATTTAAAATTTAAATATTAAAATTACATTCGGATGTTTTTAAACATGTTTCGTTTCTTTGTTTAAACTCTCTCAAATTCTTTATCAGATCTTCAACCTTATATGGATAATTCGATCTTAGAGGTGATGTGGGACATATCTGCTTCTTAGTGATGGGTCATCAATTTTTCTTGCACAAGGTTCATGACATCCAAACACTTTGGGTTGGTAAATCAAAAAGACAAGATACCGAAAACGCGGGGAAAAATAGGCTGCTTTATTTCATTTGAAGTCAACCTATGAAATGAAGAAAAAAAAAAAAAGACACACTTAGCCAAATCAATCCAAGGCGAAAACAAAGGCTGTCACACATTTTAGTTTTTTGGGTAACATTAATATAAAAATAATTAAAATTTAATATAATAAATATATTAAAATTTTAAAATTTATATTATACAAATTATTAATTTATTAAAATTTATATAAATATAAATATTTTAAATATTATTATTTAATAAAATATAAATACATTAATTATAAATTTAGGCTTAAAATCCATAGACCAATGTGGCCGGCGGCTCCTTGACTTCGCGTTTTCTTTTCGGCCTTCTCTGGTCAACCAGTGGCCTTTTTTTGGTACTGACCTGTTGTAGATGGGGACACTCAATTTTGGCACTTTGTTAAATTTTCAGATTTGTTTGACGGATATTAAAAATTATTTAATAAATATATTAAAGAAAATTTTAATTACATTAATTAAAATTTTATTATTATAAATATTAGACATTAAGTACCATTTATTTATTTATTTTTATAAACACATAATGGTTAGCTCATGTCAAGATTACTTATTGTTAAGTGCCTAAAATGCTTCAGTTTTATTAATTTCTTATTAACATCTTATAGAGTTTCATTGTTCTCATTTCAAATGCTTAAATTTCAAAATCTTTAATCATTGAAAGTTGAAACATCTTCTTTAGAATGGTATTTGTTTTTTTTAATCATCAAAATGTCATAATTAACAATTGTTTTTCTTGATAAGATATAGATTCATCATAGTATTATATTTATAATATTTCTTTAGAAATTCAAATACAAGTTCCTAAACAGAATTCATGGACAATTTTTGGCATCAAATTAATCTTAAAATCTTTTTTCTTTTTTAATTTGTTGGGTAGTTTTGGGAATGTGGTATGTTAGTAGCTATACCTTTTTAAGTAACAACGTAATTAGTAGAGTGAATGAGGAACCCCCTTTACGGCCAAGTACGAGATTTTGAAATTTTTTATTTTAGATTTAAGTTTGATTTAATTTTACATTAAAATTGTTTAATTATATGTTAGTTTATTAATATATTTAATACTTGATTATGACATAACTCTTTTTGTATTTGTAATTTCATTAAAAACATATAAATGATAGTTTTTTACACTCACAAATTAAAAATATATGATCTTTTTTAATTAAATATTATCGATAACACTTTATATAAAAATCACATAAAATTAAATTAAATTTAATAATAATAAAATAAAATTAAAAATATTAAAAATTTTATTTTGATAAAAAAACTATTCACTGAACATTTACTTACTTTTATTTTATTTTATATTATTTAAAAATACATTTTATAAATTTTAATAACTTTAGATTTAAGTTATGTTAATTTATTACTTATAATATATCAAATGTGAACCGATTGATATAAAAGGCGATGATCAGAGGCTGGTGAACGGTTATGATAGAGTTCACAGGATAACCTGCGGCGACGTCTGTAGGCCACGTGGGATCGTATCCAAAAAAATCTGAACAAGGATGGCCACGTGTAAAATTCTTACAACGTGGGTCTTGTCATTAATTAACTGATTACGTGGAAGAAAACCATTGGCCAACTCTGTACTACCAAAACTGTGGATTTTAAAGAGAATCGAATGCCAACCCTGAGTATCGTGTGTTCATTCTGTAACGGTATACGCTGGTTGATTGCAAGCTTTTTGCAATAAAAAAAACTCCCCCACCCTTTTGTCCTTTTTTGCTTCTAATTCTTCCCTAACTTCTTCCTTGCCTTTTTTGTTCTTCGTTGTTCCAAAGAATCTTTCTTTCTTTTTTTTCTTTTAATCCTTCAAAGAGTTTATATATATATATATATAGTAGTTGTTTCTATAACAGAGAAGAGAGAAGTTTTGGTTTTTTTTTCATAGTCAGGAACCAAAGGTAAGTTAAAAAGTTTTTCTTTATTTTAATTTGTTTTCTTTGAAAATTTTTCACTTGGGTCTTTGACTTTATAGTTAAGTAAAATTTAACTACCCAATTATTCTCTTTGGTTCATTGAATGAAGATAAAGATTCAAATTTGGAGAAAAGCTTAAAAAGTTATAGTGCTTATCCAATGTATACTTTCTTTTTCCTCGTATTTATGATTTGTGGTAATAATTAATATAGATATGAACTGTGGATATTGTAATGATGAGTGTGGATATAAGCGGTGTCGTTCAAGAAATGTAATAAAATAAAAAAATAAAAAAATATAAAATTTATGTAATTTGATTAACGTGATTTATATTAAAAGAATGAGATAGAGATTTTTTATTTTTAAAAAAAATTAATATAATTATAAAAAAATTTTAAAATCATATAAATATTATTAAATTAATTTAGACCGTTTTAATTTTTTTTTCTATTCAAATTTTTATAATTTTAAATTACAACATAATTTAAAATGGATCATAAAATTTAGAGGATTCGACAAGTAGGTTTCATTTTTTAGATTAAAATATGTGTGCTGATTTGGGTTTTGCAAGGGAAATGTTAAGAATTTTGATAATATCAAGGAAATCAGGTTTCCCACGTGCATTTCTATCTCTTTAGTTTTCTGAATCAATCTTCTTGTTTTTAATTGATTTCTGGGATTCTTTATGCTTATGTTGTAGTTTTTGATCTGTCTGTATTGTGAATAATTGAAGTTTTGATTCAAAAGAAATCAAAACCATTAAAAAAAAAGAGAGGAAAAAAAAAAGTTCTTCTTGATTTGGAAGTTTGCATTAAGGGAGGCAAAAGGAACATGGAAACTATGGGAAAAGATCAAAGCTTTCAGAAAAAGAAGATGACAAAGCAATTGACAGGTAAGAAGGACGATACGCCGCTGCACACGGCGGTGAGAGCAGGAGATTTCGACTTGGTTTTGGAGATAATTAGTGGTAGTGCGGGTGGAGAGTTGAAGGATTTGTTGTCTAAGCAGAATCAATCCGGTGAAACTGCCTTTTATGTTGCTGCTGAGTGTGGTTATGCTAATTTGGTGAAGGAAATGATGAAGTACTATGATGTTGTTTTGGCTGGTCTTAAAGCTAGGAATGGCTATGATGCATTTCATATTGCTGCCAAGCAAGGAGACTTGGGTGAGTTCCTTACCCTGCAATTTTGATTCCATAATCATGTTGTGAAAGTCCAACCCTGCAATTTTCTTAGCAGATATCTTATAAAATATTTCAATTTTTAGGGTTTAAGGACTTACTTGCAAGATTGGTAGTGAACTATGTACTTTTGTTAAAGTCATCTAGTTTGTAGATTCCTCTTGTTGTTGTTTAACAGATTATCCTTGGGGATATAGTGTTTTTTTTTTCCTAAATTTTTTGTCTACTATCTCAGAGGTATTGAAGATTCTCATGGAGGCCAATCTTGATCTTTCGATGACTTTTGATTCTTGTAACGCCACAGCTTTGCACACTGCTGCATCACAAGGCCACACTGAAGTGGTGAATTTCCTATTGGAAAAAGGCAGCAACGTGGTCGCGATAGCAAGGAGCAATGGAAAAACTGCTTTGCATTCGGCAGCAAGAAATGGGCACCTAGAAATCGTAAAGTCCCTTTTGTTTAAAGAACCTGGAATTGCAACAAGAATTGACAAGAAGGGCCAGACAGCTTTGCATATGGCCGTTAAAGGACAGAATGTTGAAGTGGTAGATGAGCTGATAAAGTCAGATCCTTCTTTGATAAACATGGTTGATGCTAAGGGCAACACTGCTTTGCATATAGGAACTCGAAAGGGTCGGATTCAGGTAGTTATAATTGAACTTTTAGTACTTGTTATGTCCCCTCTTTAGAATTTTTTTTTAAATTTTTTTCGCCAACTTAGCCAAGTACTGGATGAATATGTAGTGGTTTTGCATGTTCCGTCAGATATTAAGAATCGTCTGTACTTGTAGTGTCTTTTATCAAGTAGTGAACTGGTTTTTGTAATGCCGAGTGGTACAAGATTTTGCTTTCGGCTCTAGAATAAGCTCCAATTTTAGTTACTGATATGATCGGTTCCAAGTATTTTCTTTACAACAAATTCAATATGCAGTTGCTAGAAATAACTAATCAAAGTTGCTGATAGAAATTTTAATCCATCTCGTAGAGTTGGATAAGTCTGCGAGCCCATCTAATCACTAATTCAATCTTTCAGATTGTTCAAAGCCTGCTAACTGAGAGCGGAGTTCACAAACTGGTTATCAACAAGTCTGGGGAAACGGCTCTTGACTATGCAGAAAAACTGAAGCTATCTGATATTGCATCCATCTTAAAAGAGCATGGAGTCCAATCTGCCAAATTCATCAAGCCACAACCTACAGATTCGGCTCGAGAACTCAAAGAAACTGTAAGTGATATAAAGAAAGGAGTTCATCACCAGCTTGAGCATACACTCCAAACAAGAAATCGCATGCAAGGTATAGCTAAGCGGCTCAACAAAATGCATGTTGAAGGTCTCAATAATGCTATCAACTCCTCCACAGTGGTGGCTGTTCTCATTGCCACTATTGCTTTTGCTGCCATTTTCAGTGTCCCTGGCCAATTTGCTGACAGTCCTGAAGATATTTCACTAGGGGTCTCTCCTGGACAAGCGAGAATCGCTTCAAAACTGCCATTTATGATTTTTATCGTCTTCGACTCAATAGCCCTCTTCATATCATTGGCTGTTGTGGTAGTGCAAACCTCTGTTGTAGTTATACAGAGAAAGGCAAAGAAGCAGATGATGGCAGTTATTAATAAGCTTATGTGGTTGGCATGTGTGATGATTTCAGTTACATTTCTCGCCCTTTCATATGTTGTAGTTGGAAAAGATGAGAGGTGGTTAGCTAATCTTGTTACTGGTATAGGGACTGTTATCATGGTATCAACATTGGGGACATTGTGCTATTGGGTGGTTGTGAACCGTATCGAGGCTTCCAATATCCGAAGCAGCCGGAGATCTTCAATGAATAGTGGATCTCGGTCATTGTCCAGGTCATATATGTCTGACATAGAGATTTTGAACAGCGAGCACAAGAAACTTTACGTGGTTTGAGCTTTAATGCATGAGAAACTCTTTATCTCATCTATATAGATCTGACTAACTGCAACAGAATGTCAGCAGATTGCAAGATTGAGCTTATACAGATTGTAAAACAGCTGAGAATTTGTAGACATTTCCTTTTTGTAGTTCAATGGATCAAGAAATTAGTCAATAACATCTTTGAAATGATTATTGTATGATAATATGCTTATTTTTTGTTTTCTTGGTGAGATATATAACATGGAATTTGTGAGTTCAAATCTTTTATGCTGTGCTTTTCCCGTCTCATATGCACAAGATTCCCAGTGCCAAAGCTGTTCCTTTTCCTCATCTTGCCAGACAACAAGGGAAGAGCACTGGTGAGTATTGAAATAATTCTCCTACACAATTACCTTCAGATTTGATTGGCATCATGAAACTATGTTGTTCCGGCTCCTATTTTTATTGAAGTAAACATATCCAACAAACGTATCTGATACATTGTCAGGTGTTAGTATGGAGATATGACCCTAAAGGGCACTCTAAATATATAAAAAAATATTAAAAAAAATTGAACATACCCGTGTCGGACGCATAATCATATCTAGCATTCGTACTTGAATCTAAATAACATAATCACGAAATAATTGACATTTATAGGATCTGCCTTTTAAGTTTTACCACATTCATTTTAAATAAAAATTATCTTATGCCTTTCAGGTCTGCCTTTATTGCTACTCTACACTGCCACTTTCACAGGATTTCAGTCTTCCTTGGCTACTGCTTCAATTTCACCATGTCCAAAATTAGGATGACCAACCAATAGTTTGTATGACTTTGGTGTGACATGTTCTTTGCTTTGGCTATATCAGAAGATGAAACTTGTTCCTCCATGTCTTACTATTCCCTTGTCTCAAATTTTCAGTAACGTCTTTCTATATTACCTGAACTCGGGACAGGTGTTGGATATTGGTCCGATTTCATTTTTTTAAAAAGTTTTTTTCATATATCTAGAGAATCATACCTCCATACTCATGTCTAGATATATGTAAGACACGAATTTTTTTTTAAAAAATAAGAATCCAGGTGATGGCTGTTACTTTCTGTCATTCGGTTGGAACCTGATATGGTGTGTTCTCTTTGTTTTGCTATCACTAATCTAACCTGAGAAATTTTTTTTTTTTTTTTTTTTAAAGAAGGAATAACTAGAAATGCATGCTGAAAACTGCTAATTAAAGAATCTATGATAGCATGTTGTAAAGACAAATTGCATTCCTTTAGATGGTATTTTTTTCCTTCATAAAAACTTTTAATTTCTAGCTTAGTTTCAGTTAGTTCCACATAAAAGCCGATCTTTAAAAGATAAAGACTGTAAACTTTTATACTCCCTGATAATGCTGATTGCTGAATGCTATTATGGCTTCATTCAACTGAAGGCAGAAGGACTGGACTTAAACTTACCATGATGGTGATAGACTCTATCAGTGTTGCTCCGATTCTTTATTTCTCTTGAGATATCTATATCCATTATCTGTATCCAATACATTTGAACATGGATATGAATATATGATCTTCTAAATACATAGAATAACTTTAAAAAAATTGAATATACCTGTCTCCGATACTTACACTCGAATTTGAGTAACATAACTCTTTATCTACTAGTATAGGACATTTGCTTTCTAGAGCATCTTTTCATGTCTCTCACATTTAAATGCATGGTATCTAACTTTTTTTTTTCTGGTGACAAAGCTACTATCAGAATTGGTACAAAGGTCCACGAGTTTGATAAAATTTTCAATTTCCAATTTTTCTTTTTTCTCTTTCGGAAGGCTGTCGCATATTTTGCTGTGTACTGCTAGTATTTTTGGGGCCAGCTTTGCCGTCAATCAAATTCTAAATGCAATGAACCTTTTCTTATGATTGTTCTTTCATTGTTTTCTTGTTGATAATCAGGACAGTGGCAAAGACGACGATAAGTGAGATTGCCCAAATGAATTAGACAACACATAAATGGCCCTACTAATGGGGCTAACATTTTAAGTTTCAAGTTTTTCAAGTTGTGTTACTTCAACTCTTTATTTTTTTAAAGATCTTTGTTCAAAATCTATATTCGACACATACTCATATATTAATACGAGATATGATCATATAAAGACCCTCTAAATATACGAAATTTTGAAAAAAAATTACATATACCCGTATCCGACTTGCTCGAATCCAAATAACATAGTTATTTTTCAAGTAATAAGATTTTGACCTGCTAAAGCAGGGATTTTCTTTCTAAGCTTTACTTTTCCCCATTTTTTTTCATATAACTACCGTTTACCACATATTTAACTATGAGGCTTTGACATGCTGCTACTTGTGATAATGATATCTAAGGTCATCAAGGCCTGATTTAGGTGGCTATAGTGAAAGAGAATATTAAAGTTTAATTTGAAATGAGCTGAGGGAACAGTTTGATTATTTTACACATGGTTAAACATTATGCTGAATCTGCATTGTGCCTCTGGAACAAAGTGCAAGAAGATGTACAAGTTGCTTACAATTTTTATTTTTTTTTCATAATTTAAAATTGTCTTTCAGGAAATAATATATTTGATGCCTTTGAATCTATCCTGACATTTTTTCACATGCTTTCACCTGCTGATATACGGTCCCCAGCAATTGCCAAATATCTTTCATGTTTTTCCTTTTGGGAATTCAAATCCGCCATCCCTATAGTTTCTCTTAGGACATGCAATTCCTTTTTCTTGACTGCTTAGGTCATTAGATCATGAATAGTTGCTATGTTTTCTAGTCAAAATAATGGAAGAAAATAACATAAGATGAATGGAAATATTTGTTTTGTTTGAGACAGCTAAAATTCGGTTCATTTATTTTTCAGATTGCACGATTTATTTGCCATGTAGTTCCTCTTCAGAGGCAGAAAGAGGATTCATCCATGTGATCAAAATCACTGTAATCAACTGTTTCCTAAATGGTAATATTTAATTCAATAATGCAGAGCTTACGGCTATTGTCATTCCATCTCTTCTTTTTTTCACGGTTATTTATGTTTGATACTTATGTTTGACATGTATTTAGATATAAGATACCATCTTTGAAAAACTTAGGAAAAAAATTTGATTATTAACTATGTTAAACTTACTTATTATATCCAGCACTTACCCAAATTTGAGTTAATCTGCAGTAAACCCTGCTGCTTTGCAGTGGGATAATCATACTTGTCCTGAACAAAGAATCTGATTCCTCCTGTAATCAAGGTCCTTCAGTTATCAAAATATAACCTAAACCCAACTTTTTTTTTTCTAAACTAATATTGCAGGGTCTCTCCCTCATGCAAAGGCAAAGGACATTTTTTTTTTCCTTGTTTCACAAAAGAGGTATATGAACTAATTGATTAAATCCCAAGTTTGAGAGAGACTTATTTGACCAGTATAAAAAACGCCACGCTGTTATTGGCTTGTCTAGATCAGTCTATTCCTAATGATTACAATATTGAGCTGGAGATAACAAAGTCTATCTTTACTCATTGAAATGATTCAAAAAGAAGCGCTAAGTTTCTCTTTACTAAAAAGAAAAGATGAAAAGATGGCAGTCTGGAAGGCATAAAATAAAGTCTGAAACTGAAAGGCTGAAACAGTAATAAAGCATCTAGATTGAGGAAAAGCTTCATGTAAAAAAAAAAAAAAAAACTTATGTAAAATGCAACCAGTTTTTACAGAAGCTACGGATTTCAAAATTCTGGTAATTTTACTGACAAGGGTTTTGTTTTTTTAAAAAAAAAACTTAGATAGGCGAGTGATACCTGTTCTTGAGGATGTTCTATTCATCGTTATCAGCAGAAATTGACTTTTAAACTAGGCATCAACACATTAAAACATAGTTAACCAGTAAGGATCATTGTCAAAATGTGAAAAGATGCTGTACGGAAACTTTCAAGTCGTTGTAAAGGCGAATGTCTTGTCCCAGTCCAAGGAGAACAAGAAAAAAAAAAAAAAAAGCAAAAATTAAGCAAACAGATGTTGGATTTCAAGCAATTCTCATCAGGCAGTATCTTGAGGAAGTACAAAAATGGAACGCCTAGACAGTGGGGGCTAGACTATTTGATCTTGAATGATAAACTTCCATGGAAGAATCTCTAATCATTGCTTTATGAAAAATAATGGATTTTCAATACGTTGTTCTTCCACGGAAATCGTATTACAGGAACGTTAAAAAAATTTGGTCTTGTCTTAACAGTGCTGGAAAAATAATGCAAATTATTCAGAATATCACACTGAATGATAATGGCACCCACTCTGAAAAATGTAACAGGAACTGAGCAGTCGGTACATCTTAATCAACTTCAATTTTTGTTATTTGCTTCTTATGGTGGATTTTCAGTCTTTCCAAAGTATTTTTTTCATATTCAAATGCTGCAAATTCCCGGCCTTTCTTGGTCCCCACTAACTGAAATCTTAGAAGCGGAAAGTGAACAAACCCCAAGTTCAGTTGCAGTCTTTCTTGAACTAGATAACCGCCACTGCTGAGAGCGCTTACAGTGAGCAATGGCTCCTTCAATTGAATTTTCAATCTCTGAATTGGCGCTGTTGCTCCTCTTCAGCAACTGTAAATCACAGAATCCGCTTGAACTGAATGAAGTTGAAGAAGAAGACGAACCAGATGAAGATGTTGATATTGTAGATGAAGATGAAGACTTCGTCGCAGCTGAATGCCTTTGAATCACCCCTGAAAAAGACCGCCTATGGCTATCTGCACCATCCTCAACCAACTCCTTGTCAATGCTCTTCATAATAACACTTGATATTTTGAACCTGTCGTTATCAACCTTTCCAAATGGGTTCTTCTTGTACTTGTTTGCACAATCTTTGCTTTTCGAAACATTTTCACATGCTGCTTTGGCACAAGATTCATCTGAGCAAGCAGACTTACTAAACAAAGACTTGAGATACGCCCGCGATGCCTTGAGCTTTTGGCTTATCGAGGATTGCTTGATCTGCTTGAGCTTTCTAGGCCAAGACTTCTTCGAATTATTGCCAATGAATCCATTCAATTCAGTTGATCGTTCAAAGAAATACTCATCAGGGTTCAGTTCACAACTCAACCTACATGAGTCTGAAGCTGAGATACTGCAGGATTCCAATGGAATACCCGAGCCTATGAAATGAACTGTGGATTTTTCTTCAAAGAGTGCTTCAGATTTGCACTCAAATGCAGAACTATTTGAACTTTGCAGCAGTTTCTGAACCATTTGCAACCGAGGTGGCAGGTGGAGGGGAAGGAGCTTTCCCTTGTAGAAAAGCTCATCAGCAGGTGAGGTAGAGGTAATTTCACCATCTCCAGGAACTGAACAACACATTTGGAACTCAAACTCCCTGCTTTGCGGTGGAGATCTTATAGAGTAACACAAGAAGTTCGAAGATGAACTTACGTCCATCTCAATATAATCTTCTTCATCTCCATGGTTACAAGAGAAAGCTTGAATTGTAGCCATGTTTTTTTGAACTGTCAAAAAACCTGCTTTTTCTCTCACTTGGAGATGCTCTAAGGGTGAGCTTGGTTGAGGAAAGAGAGGAGGGCAATGAGAGGCATCCTTTAAAATGAAAGATGGAGCCAAATTAGAAAAATAAAAATCGCAAGGGCAAGGATTTGTCAGGTATTTTCCATTTTTTTACCAACTCTTGAATGGTTCCAAACAAATAAAACGGCTGAAAAACAGTGTGGATTTTTTTCCACCCTCAGCTGAAGCCGCTTCTGACTGAACCATGTATGTAATAGTAATATTTTGCTTTTTATCCCTTCAATTATGCATCAAAATTTACGTGGCTCACATACAGTAGCCTTACGGTATGTTGCTTTTATATATATATATATATATATATATACACACATAAAACTATAATCTTTTAAGTATTTTTAAATATATAAAAAATATTAAAAAAAAATGAAAATTTTCATATCTAATATTTAGATCTGAAATTGAATAACATAATTCTGATTACGTGAGTATTATTGCTTTTAGTATTTGATAATTTACCTCATGCCTTTTTACCTCCTAAATTCTGCATTCAAAGGTGAATTTACAGCCATTTTGTCTTTATATTCCAAAATTTTCTGTTCGAAAGAAACGAATGCAAAGAATCTTCTCTGTTATATTTATTGTCATTCCATTTTTATTTCTCTTTTGAATTTGACTTGCATTGCATCCACAACCGATGAACTTCTGACAGACTGACAAATACAACTGTTAGGCTTTATGGTTAGCTTAGAACCATCCGATTTTAAGTCCATATATTTTTTGATGGCATGCATTTGATTGTTGCCATTTTTATATATACATTGAGCTCCAAAATGTGCCTGCAGAAACCAGAAGGTAAGATTCTTCCACCACCAGAAAGAAGGTGACGGGACCAAATGTTTCTATTGAAAAGTTTCAATGGTAAGCAGCACCATATAAAATCTCTTCAACAGTTAAAAGAAAATGAAGACTAGAAGATCAAGAAAATGAGCTTAGATGGAATCTTCTTTGAAATTACGATATGCATGGTAGCGTATCCACTTGGGAATTATCAAGGATTTAGCCATCTGCTGCCTCTCTGCCTTAGTTTAACCGTATGTATCCACTTCTTAGTTAAAATTTAGTTCGATTTTTTATTTTTTTAAATATTTATATTTGATATTCAAGTATTCGAATATAAATATAAAATATAATTTTTAAAATTTTTAAATATATAATTTTTAAAAAAAATTAAATATATTTATATTAAATACGAAAGTAAAATAACTTAAAAATTCATACTTTTATTTTGTACTCATTGCCTGCAGACTTATGCTCTTAACCTAGTTGTTAGAGTATGCTTTCCAGTCTAAATTATTGATTTTGGCTGGATCCTGGAATTTAGCAGGTGTTCAAACTAGAAATAGCATTATATTTCTTGAATATATAATAAAATACTATATATATATATATACATATATACATACACACATATACATGCAAAATACTTGTTGTTTTCTGCAGATCCACAAATTTCTCAGCAGCAACATTTAAATTTCAAAAGGCCAGCCCTTTTTCCAAAACCTTTTTTTTGTTTTTTTTTTTTTTTTGCATTATCAAGCTTACAAATTTAATAATAAATTAGAGGCTAAGAGACTGACAGAGATAGCCAATTATTACATTACATGTTCTTAAACCTTTAAGCTAAATTAGATGTTTTCTCCAAGAACTGTTATGTGGGGAACGGTGCATATGTTGACTTGGTCAAAGCAGGGGAGCTTTTTCAACTCTTTTTCCCTCTCTTAATTATTTTTTATTTTTTAATAATTTTTATATTTAAAATATTTTAATATAATTATATTTTAAATATATATTCGAAGAAACATTAAATATGAATATTAATTATAAATATTTTAAAAAATAAAAATTCAAAGTAACTTTAACCTGGTTTACTGCAAAAGAAAAATGAAACTCCATTCACTGAGAAAAACAAACAGGTATAAGCTCAAATATTCTGGCGTTGGGACACGTTTTATCCAAGGCTCGAGGGGTTTTTCTTTTTTCTCTTTTTTGTCTTCTTATAGTAACTGTTTGGTTCAGTCAAAGTTCTCCAACTTTGATCCATGACCAGCCGCAATATTCTTAAAGAACATTGCACCTAAGATTTGTAGTTTTGTACATCGTATAGATATGGTCTAAGAACAAAAAATTATGTAGGAAAAATGAACAAAGAAAAATACATGTGTTGCTATAATAATTAAGCTTTGTCTTAACAATTTAGACTTGACATAGACCGATATTCATACTCATCAATTCAATAAAAAGAATGACACCTTATAATTATTTGAATTAACTAAACTTTTCAATTTAATCCTTGGCAGAAAGTAACAAAATTAGTTGAGTTTTGCAGTGGCAAGAGTTTGAGGAGTAAATTTTAATGAGGGGTAGAAAAACATGTCTAGCATTTTTTTCTTTTGTTTGAGGGTGAAAATAATGATATGAAGATTGAAAAGATAGAGAACCAAACACAAAAGCCAATATCACTGCTTTAAAATAAAAGGATAAGCCGATTTTGCTACAAGAAATGAAGCAGGTGATCACGTGATCCTGGTCCTGAGCACCCAGAAAATAAATAAATAAATAAAGCTTTGTTGGTCTCTCTGTTCTCACTTTCATTGGAGCAGTTAGCCTTTTTTTTTTTTTTTTTTTTGAACTTTAATGCCTGCCTGGCTGCCTGCCTGAGGCTTCAGAGCCACTGTTCAAAAGAAAAGACTCAAAGTTGCAATCACAACTCAGAGCTGAGATGTAAAAAAGTTCAAGGACCAAAGCCCAATGTATTCATAGGAGTCACTTTCAGGAACGCCCTTTTACAAGCTTATTTATGAAACTAACCTTTCAAAAAGTAGTTTTGTTTTTGGAGTCCTAGATACACACCTTTTAGTCCCATTTGATTTAAATGCGGGTAAGATTAGTACTACTACAGTATGTTTGAAATTATTGCAATCATTTCTTTGGGGCTTTCAGAGCCAAAGAAATCATCTGATATATCATTCATGACCTTATACAAGCTTTTCTTAGGTCACTGTTTCTGCAATAATCACTGTTGCATTGTTTCGTATCCTGAGAAAGAGGGACCATTTTCACTAACTATTTTACTTATAATTTTACGACGTAATTAATCAATTACAATTAAAAATTTACGAGAATGATTAAAATTTTATATGGAATCCTTATTTATAAATGATGAATTTATATGATAAAAAAGTTACAGATGCAATGCTATTATTATGTAAAATGTGTTCAATTATTCTTTCGTAAAATCACATGGATCAGAAAACAATGTTTTAATCTCTTAAGGTACATAAAGCTATAGGAGGCAATGGCTTTGATTTTTATCCACTTGGAACTATCTTATTCATTACAAGATGAACCCTAAGTCCTAACAGACCATTTGAAGGTCTACCAAAGAATATAAATGAGTGTGGAAGCAAGGTTAAGAACTCGAAGAATATCAGAATAATTTCTTGTCTATGGGGGGCAGGCAATTTACGCTACTGATCATCTCGTTGATAGAACTCAACTTTATTCTTTAGGCAATCAACTATCTCTCAGTCGATATCTGGCAATGGCACTTTCCAAAAATTCCATGAGTTATAATCTTCCTGCAAAGGTATTGGAATATCATGGATAATCATGAATGCTCCAAAACAAATCAGGGACAGTTGCAGAGAATTTTTTATTCGCTTGTTCTATTGCATGATATCTATAGAGAAGTTTACTCCTTACCTGCTCGGCCAATGAGGTTGGTGGAAACATGTCATTAACAAGATTATGCAACGAGGTGTATGACCTCATGTCAATACAATGATTTATCACCACCTCACCCTGCCAGGTTTGAGTCAGATTGTTATAAAGTCGAAATGATAACTCCAAAATAGGTTTTGGTTCATATTTTCTTCTCCTTTTTCTCATAAATAGGACATGGAAAACAGGTACCTTTGGGTTGATAATAAATCTCTTGCCCTTTGGGATCCCCATTTTTTGATAACTGAGCTCATCTGTGTCTCTGTTTCCAAAGCCCGCATAAAATGGATTGTAATCAGAAGGGAAAAGTTTCTTGATATCCTGCAATGAACATATAAGAAAGAAATTAAATGTGAAAAGACCGATGCTAACACAGTAACGATTTTGATCTACATTGAGAAACAAAGTTGATTATTTCAGCATTCACCTCTAAACATGCGATTTTGAATTCATGAGGTGCTCTTCTTATCACTGCCATGAATAACAAGGAAATGCTAGAACAAATCAGAACGGAACTTATAAATTATTAGAAAGAAGGAAGAAAAAGAAGAAATACAATGTAACTAGACAATACAGCCTAAAGATTCTGATATAAATAAAAGGTTAAAACCAAAAAGATTGCTACTTTTATCATTTATAGGTTCCGATATGGAATGTGGCTGGCATTTTGGTCCCTTATGTTGCTGAAGTCACAAAATGGTGATGTAAACTTAAAACAAGAAGCTAGATAACTTCAATAAGAAACAATGTCAAAAAAATAAAAAAGCAAGACTTCACCTTCACGGTACAATGAAGGAAACAACCCGTCGGGAGAAATAACAACAGGTCCAGTAGGTAAAGCCTTTCCGTCCTACATAAAAAAGCAATCAGTTAAAAACCGGTTACAAAATCATAATTTCAAAGTCAAACCAGTTTAGCAAGTAAGATGGTTTCCAAATGTTAGATTGTCACTTTAGTTGATACTTTTGATATTGCCTTTTGCTTCAAAAGGAAAATGTAAGAATTGTATTTGGATGCAAAAGCAAATAATACTATTGAAGGGAAAAAAAAATGTATCCTAGGATTTTTGAACTTTGAAATAAGAAGTTAAGTATACCAAAATCTGGGTTATTTTGCTACCTGTTTCAGGTTAAGTAAAAAATTTCTGGTTAGATATGCCTGAGCAATTGCACGTGCACTGAGAAATAGCAGCTGATATCCATTCTCCTGTTGTGAACATAAGGTTTAGTATTTGACATCAGATGCCCAAGGAAATCAGTTTGCTAACATGCATGTTGAAATATGTTAGTTAATGGAATAAATTGAAGAACCACACTGGTATCATAAAAAATAAATAAAAAACCACACTGGCTGACAGTTAACCATTTGAATCAAACTCCAAACTGACTGGATAAATAACAAAGTTCCCTAGAAATGACATTGTGTTCGTGTACGCACACATATGGTAGTGAGAGGGGTGGATGGAGATGGACATAGATACAACTTCCAAAAAATAATTTTATCACTACACCACATCCAACCTAAGAAGCACAAAAATACATTTCAAAAGGAAAAAAAAAAAAAAGGTTAAGAGGAATAATGGTGATGGGATAATATTCATATCATCATGATACCAAGGTTGTCATATGTTACTCGATAAACTTGCATTCGAAAACCTGACCAAGGAATATATCATCATTTCCATCGGTGGGAAATTTCATAAAGAAATAATAAAAGCAAAGCAGAAGGAAAATATGAGACAACTTTTGATTTCAGTTTTGGTGAACCTAAAAAGGGGAAGGAGTAATACTGAAGCGATGGAACCATTTCCTAGATCTAGTTTAGTGTGACAGTCCAGAACAGAACTGAAGCTCAATTAAGTCAGCTCGAACAATGAACCCAATGAGAAAACACATACCTTAATAGCAGAGAAAAGTTTAGCCACACCAGATTGTGTCCAATCCCTTCCAACTAATGGCATAAACTGGCCTAAAACGTCAGACCTGGAAGAAATGTGTCAAGGTTATTGAAAGACATATCTTGTATTAAGCCATACATAATTGAAACAAATTCAAAAGAAAAAATTCACCAGAAATCAATTAGCATATGACAGCTTCTAGAATGCTCATTGCTGGTTCAATACTAAAGATCATAATGGAAGGTATAATTTCAGCGTCAAATATAAGTAATGCTTTATTTTTCTCCTTTTCTTTATAGTCCAGAATAATTTGTTGGTTCCAACATCATACTCAAATCAAAATGAAGTCTAGTAAGGAAAATTATCAACCATTTCCATCATGCATATCATAATAAGATTCAGAGGTAGTTTAGACAGGTCCATAAATGGGTGAAACAAGAAAATTTTTAAACAATGCAGAGTGACAAATATAAGGAGATAAAATCCTTACTTCGTAATAGTTCCGTCCACATCTGAGATTACAATCTTTGCATTCCAGTTCCACAAGTAAAGATGAGCATCAACCTGTTAAAGATGCACAGATTTTAGAGTCTAAAATTTGAGCATAAAACAGACCTTGCAAATCTACTGGAAGAATTAAGCAGCAGAGAATCGAAACCTGTTGTGTTCCCAGAACCCTGGTGGAGAAATTGAAAGTAATCACATTTTGACCATCTTTCAGATTCAAGGAAGCTATCTGCTCATTAGTAGGAACATTTGTCCTTACAATTTTTTTGCAGGGACATTCAATCCTTCCACTGGATGCTGGAGTTAAATCTGCTTGTGTTTGTAGAGAAGATTCAGTATCAACAAATACCTCCTCGCTAGATGAATTGCTGATGGTCTTCTCAAGCGTTTTGACCTTTCTAAAGGAAATAGGCCAGAGCCTCCATTTTCGGCCAGAAGGTGAGGAAGTGACTAAAGAATCATCATCCTTTGGGTTTGATGAGTCATCCTTTTCAACAGGGATTGCATCTTGGGGCTCAACAGCTAACTCTAAACCAAATGCAGCCATTCCAAGAACAATAGGAGCAGCTTTCTCCCACGGCAAGTACATCTCTCCAAATCGGATGATTAGGTTTGCGTTCTTAATAATTGACATTGCATTACTCTTATATTCCTCCTCTGATATGCGGTGTGCTTCAAAGACTTCTGCTGCAGCATCGAATCCCATGCCCGCATGAAGTTCATTTCCACAGAGGGAGATCTCAAATCCTGGAAATATAAGGTGAGCGAGAGAAACTAAGTACTTTGAGAATCAGAGCAATAATAAGAGAGTTAAACGATTAAAGGGGGGCAAAGCCCTTAGTTCCTTACCCATGCTAACATGAGTTTCTATCTCTTCACCACAGGTAGTTTCAGTTTCCACAATCTCACTTTTGCTACTCTTATCCTTAGGTGCAGTACTTTGATGACCGTTATTTATCTCTTCAGCTGCTGCTAATGTACCAAACTGTTCATATCTTGATTCAGGGTCATTAACAATAGCGTCAACGGATTTATTGTTAGATCCCATAGAATCTGTATCCAACACTTTCTTTTCAACTGGTAAATCAGGCGAGCTGTTTGCGAAGGAAGAATTGGGACTGCAAGAGGAAGACAAAAGATCTTTATTTTTGGAGTCACCAAAAACTTCATCTTCAGATTCACCATTGTCCAGAGGGCTGCAAGAAGGTTTATCTTGGGAAATCTCAGCTTGTAACGGGCTATCTATTTCTTCAGAATTGGTGTTTCCACCGTGTCTGCCCAATTCAGATAGTTCAAGGCAACTCTTAAAAATATCCTCCTTAATAAGCACAGATGCATCTTCAACATCAATTTGCCTGTTAAATTCAGTTTTATGGTTGGAAAGGTTTTGAGTTTCTTCGGTTTGACAGGCATGTACCCCCCCTTCTTCACAAACTTCTGGCTGACGTCTCACAGCAGTAGAATCGCTGTTCAAGTGGCAAACAATATCAGAGGAATCCTTAGGTGCTGCTGAATTGAGCTTACGACTATAGTCAGCAGTCCACTCATCGTCACCTGAAATAAATTCCTCATTACCCTCACAAAAGTCAGATCCTTCACCTGGTCCCAGATGGAACTGAGGTGTGCTTAGTTGCGCATTTTTAGCACTCTGTTCTGATGCCGAGACAGGGGCTGTAAGTATATGGCCATCCACACTGACCAAGACAACTTCTGAATCTAACCCTTGCGCTTCACCAAAAAGCTCACTATCTAAACACTCATATTGGCCAGACCCAAGTTCCGAAAAATTAACCAGACCCTCTAGAGAGGACAGGTCATCTTGGAACTCATAATACCTAGTATCTGCCCTTTCAAGCCGTTTTTGACTTGTGGTGTCACATTCATCCCTCGAGTAAGCCACATCAGAATCTGAGACACTATGTTCAAGTCTATAAAATCCAACATTTTTGTTACCATCATCCTGTACAACTTCACCATCAGAATCTTTCAAATCTCCATTGGTCTCGACTCCTTTACCAGAATCAACCTCCCTTAAAAAATATGCTTCCCCAGAGTTATCAAGATACATATGAAAATCTGCTTCAACGCCATTAACAGCTATACGAACAACCTTCTCAGCCCCTTTTAAAACACCCTGAAACTTTCCAAACCGAACATACCAAGGCGTGCTCCGAAAAGTCCCATCTTGTTGCCGAACAACAATCAAATCAACAGCTCCACCGAAAGGATGGAATGGAGTAGCAACAGAATATACACCTTTTGAAATTAAACTCCTGACTTTGCCAACCACATTCATTTGTCAAAAAAATAAGCCTTTCTTAGATTAACAAAAACCTTGCTCAGGTTCCTTATTTTCTATCAAAAATGAATCAACAAATCAATATAAACATCCAAAGTCGTCCTTCTCAACTATATTTGTTCTTTACCTTCAGGTATCTGCACTCAATTCAAAATTTAACGGAGCCAAGATTAAACCATAACATGTTCCCTTTTGAGCAGCAAGAAAATAAAATGGAAAAAGGAAAGCAAATGCGGGAATCTATCAGCTGCCACTTTTATAACAAATCTTGAAATCCCAGTTTCACGAATACTATATGAACCCAATATAGAATGTTAACAGATATTTCTAGAAGTAAAACTGAACCTTCAGAAACACACACACACACACACACACAAAAAAAAAAAAAAAAAACACTCGAATAACGTTTCCTCCAATTTTCTCAGCAACCGAACAGAAAATAAACGTCGATTATGCAATTAAAGCAATCGAACAAAATTGAGAACAGACAGAGAGATATCAATGAATTTAAATGACGAGAATTGTGGGGGAAAACAAATTCAAACTTTCAAATTCCCAATTTTAACATAAGATGTAAGTACACACTCAAAATCATTAAACTTACAGATTAAAAAATTTTTCCCGCGAAAGATCAATGTTGCAGCTCGAAATCGTAACAATTCAAAGATTGTCACTCGAAAGTTTTTCTTAAAAAAAAAAAAATCGCTTTTTGATTTTTCAAAGTTGTTTTGCTCTTTTCTTCCTACTAATTATTGATGGCAAATGGGGGGCTAACTGCGACAGCAATAGGTAACTCCGGAGCTGAAATTGGGGAGACTTTAATTATCTCTGTGCTTTGGATTAACTTACACGACAAAGTGTGGAAACATGACACGTGTAAATTTATGATTAATGGAAGGGTATTTCGGGATTTTAATTTTTGTCCCGTTTTCCCAGGTTTTAATTTAAGGGTGAGCGCCTGACGTTATCCTCTTTTTGAACTGAACGAAATTTTAATTAATGAAACTTCACAGTTGTAAAATGATTAAAGTGTCTTTTTTTTTTTTTTTCATTTATTTTTCTTGATTTTTTTTATCATTGTTATAAAATTTTATATTACATATAGTTATTATATATTAATAAGTAGATGTATTTGTAAATCAAACCATATTTTATTATAAAAAATAAAAAATAAAATTTATTTGGTTTAATGATCAAGATTAGTATTTAAAAAATAATAAAGTATTAAAAATTTTTATTTATATATTATTTTTATAATTAAAATTAAATAAAAATATTTATTAATTAAATAAATGGTGATATGCGTGAGTCATGTCGACCACAAAATGTCAAATTTAAGCTTTAACTAAATTGAAGTTAACGAACTATTTGACTCTTAAATAAATCTATTAATTAGTTTAAAATATAAATAAATGTATTGTTAAGTAAAAGAGATTGAAGTATCCGCGTCAGAATATTTTATTTGATAACTTTATGTTGTAATATTATATACGATACATTAATTAAAAATAATAAATAAAATTATTATTGTAAACATTGAATAAATTTAAAGAGTGATTAAAGATATTCCTTAAAATAATTCTTGTATTATTCATTAAGTTATGATTTTTTTTAATTTGAAATCTTATCTTCAATGAATTATGAAAAAAATATTATTATTTTTTTGACAAACATTAAAAGAAAAACTTGGCAAGGGAAGTTAAATAATGATATTTTTTTAAAGATATGTTAAAAGCACAAGCAAGCATGACCAATGGAATTAGAAAACAAGAACTTGTTAATTGATACCAGTTTTTGAATTAATTGTTACAAGTTTTTGCATTATGTAAACTGTATAGGTAAGGCCTATATATATATATAACTCGTTAATAAATATTAATAAATAAGATTTATGAGCCCAATTAATTGGACTGATTAAAACTCATCGGTTTCCATGAAACATTGAGGCCCAGTTTTTGTGCCGACAGGGAAAGAACCGACGTCGTATTTACATTGCCCTGGAAATTTAAAATAAAGTTCTTGAATTTCCGATTAAACTACACAACAATCAGATCGGGAAACCTAATGCCCGTGCCCTTTTAAATTCAACCAATCATTCCCTACCTCTCCGAGCCACCATAACCACCAGGCCAACCGCCCCACCCGCCGCGATAAAATTCCCAAAAATGGCGAAAGTACCCTTAATCTGCCTCCTTGCCCTCGCTCTCTTCCTCTCATTGCCTTCCTCCACCACCGCCGAGATCAAAACGCTAACCATCGAGTCCGACTCCCGCCCCATGATCCTCTTCGAAAAATTTGGCTTCACCCACACCGGTCACGTCGCTATCTCTGTTTCCTCCGTCTCGGTCTCTTCGTCACTCAACGCCCCCAACCCCAACCCATCCCGCCTCGGCTTCTTCCTTTTGTCCGAAGAATCTCTCCTCCAAGTCCTCCTTGAGATCCAACAGAACCCTCACTTTTGCGTTCTCGATTCCCGCTACATCCAACACCTCTTCACCTTCAGCGACCTCTCCCCGCCTCCCGTCTCGCGATTCGACCGCTCTTACCCCGTTTCTTCTCCTAATGAATACTCTCTCTTTTTCTCCAACTGCGCCCCCGAAACGCGCGTTTCCATGAATGTACGAACCGAAATCTACAACCTCGACCGCGACGGTTCCAAAGATTACCTCTCCGCCGGCCAAACCCAACTCCCTTCTCTTTACACCTTCTTCTCAATCCTCTACTTAGGCTTCCTAGCATATTGGATCTACGTTTGTTATACTAACAAACGATCGGTACACCGGATCCATTTATTAATGGCCGGATTGCTTTTATTTAAAGCTTTGAATCTGATCTGCGCCGCCGAAGACAAGCATTTCGTTAAAGTTACCGGAACTCCTCACGGTTGGGATGTTTTGTTCTACATTTTCCAATTTATTCGTGTCGTTTTGTTATTTACGGTCATCGTTTTGATCGGCACCGGTTGGTCGTTTTTGAAACCCTTTTTACAAGAAAGGGAAAGGAACGTTTTGATGATCGTGATTCCACTTCAAGTTTTAGCTAACATTGCGTCGGTTGTGATTGGAGAAACCGGGCCGTTTATCAAAGACTGGGTGACTTGGAATCAGGTGTTCTTGCTGGTTGATATCATCTGCTGTTGCGCCATTATTTTTCCAATTGTTTGGTCGATTCGTTCGTTGAGGGAAACTTCGAAAACAGATGGGAAGGCAGCGAGGAATTTGGCGAAGTTGACTCTGTTTAGGCAGTTTTATATTGTGGTGATTGGGTATTTGTATTTTACAAGAATCGTGGTGTTTGCTTTGAGGACGATTGCAGCTTACAAGTATCAATGGGTTAGCAATGCAGCTGAGGAGACAGCGAGTTTGGCTTTTTATTTGATAATCTTTTACATGTTTAGGCCTGTGGAGAAAAATGAGTACTTTATTCTTGATGAGGAAGATGAAGAGGCTGCTGAGCTCGCTCTTAGAGATGAAGAATTCGAGCTTTGAGAACATGGGTGCAGTTGAAAAGGGTACTTTGAATTTTTACTTTTGATGCAAATTGGGATTAGTTTTCGGGGGTTTTTTTTTTTTTTTATTTGTGAATTTTACGTATACAAATTGCTGCATCAGATTTGCAACTTGCTGCTGCTCTTCTCTTTACTGTTTTCATTTTGTTTAACTCGTTTCCATTGGTTACCGTATTTCTGCTCGATGAAGTTGTTACGAAACTCATAATTAATTTCGTACTGCAATCAATTTAATCTTCCGAAATAATTCATCATTAGGATGCGGATTTGAGATGAATGATTTTTGACTTTGAGTCTCTCCTAGTAAATCATATGCAACTTTTCTCTAAGAAAATCACATGCAGCTTTTGTGAAAATCTGGTCTTGTTTTATTCAATTTTGTTTAAATGGGTTCACTACCCAGATAAAATAAGTTTGTGAAGTTCTCTTTGATTGTTCATAATCAATGTTTGGAGTACATTTTGGTGGATAATCTGTAAGTCGATTGACTTTGCATTTTGTTGTTTCAACTTGTGTCTTTTTCAATTGCATTTTCTTGTTTTCTGGTTGTAATTTTCCATCATTTTCAATGCTTCATGCTTAACCTTTATTCTTCCTTATTGGCAGATGTAGACTTAGTGATTAGAGTGGAAATTTTATGTCCATTTGTGGTTAAACTTGAATGATATGTCCAAAAAATTGAAGCAATGCTTTGCTGAATTCTGTCAATGAGAAATGATCCCGTTAATTTCCTCAACTTGTTTAAGTAATTAATGTGGGCTTTTTTATATAAATAATTTAATTTTTTTTTAATTTTCCATTGTACGATGTTTTTAAATTAATTCTTAAAATGCATTTATTTTTAAAATGTATTGAGAAATCTTCATTGAAAAAGGGGAGAATATTGCACATTGAGAGCTCGCCATATTAGATGACGAGTTCCCAACATTTTCACCAATTCTATTGAGAACTCGCCATCTCAGATGGCCAATTCTCAATGCTATCTCAATCCATTTGGAACTTGCCCCCTAGTGTTGCCCCCCCCCCCCAAACCATTATTGGGGAAGGGGGGTAATTGGCAAGGAACAGCCCTGTCAATTTTATTTGGTTGGGTTCGTGACCCTAAAATAAAAGTTAGGGTCATAGATTTAAAGTTCGAGACCTTAGAATTATTGAGAGGAAGGAAGAGCTTCGGACTTTATAAATAGAACTCGGAGCTCTTTCTTTTATATTAGAAGGAATCTGATATCCTATGCACCTGTCACATTTTTCGGGTTTCAAGAAATTTATTAAGAATTAGTCAAATATTTTTTGTCGTATTAAAAGGAATCTAATATCCTATGCATTTGTCGCATCGTTCGAGCTCTATTTATAAAGTCTGAAGCTCTTCCTTCTCCTCCCCCTTCCCTTCAATAATTATAAGGTCACAGATTTTAAGTCCGTCGCCCTAACTTTTTTTTTCAGGGTCATGAACCTTGTCAAATAAAACAATTGCCCTCCAAATAATGGAGAGGGGCGAGTTCCTAGTGGATTGATGGTAGCATTGAGAACTCCTCATCTGAGATTACGAGTCTCAATGCAATTGGTGATAATGTTGGGAACTTGTCATATCAAATGACGAGTTCCCAACGTGCAATGTTTTTGCCTCTTCCTGTAGCGATTTCTCGATGCACTTTAAAAATAAGCATATTTTGAAGATTAATTTGAAAATAACTTATAACGAAAAATAAAAAAAAATTACATTATTTATATAAAAAAGCCAATTAAGGCGCCTAGGCAAAATAAGTACTAGCAAGAAATTAAGATAAACTATTGTTCAAATGCTATAGTATTTACTTTCCAGCTTCATCGTGATACAGGTGAATTCCTTCCAAGTTCCGTGATCTCCTATGCTCTCTATGAATTTTAACTGCTTCGTGATCGTATTTGTTGTAAAGAGCTTTAGTTGAAAAGTGTTGACAACTATGTTTTTTGAATTCTTTATTATTATTATTATTTTTTTGTTTTTGTAAAATATTTGTATTTAATACTTGTGATTAGTTTATATTTAGTTTAAATTCAAACATGGGTATAATATGATCATTTAAATATATGAAAAAAACTTTAAAAAATTAAATTTACTTATTTCAAACACATATTCGTACTTAAAACTAATGTGAGTTGGGATAGCGTAGGTCTGCTGTAAAAGCAACAACATCAACAAGTTTATAGTACTATGCATTTGCAGAAATATTTGGGCTGATAATCCAACTAATATCAAAATTTTGGAATTAAGAATCCAGATGTGTTTCATAATGAAGATTTAGGTGGTATCAACCACAAAGGGCAAAACCAATATGATACGCCACTGAAAATGACGATGAATCTTTGAAAAAGTTGGGCTCGACTCAGCCGTTTGTTGGGGCAATGTCACCGGCATTTACTCTTTGACATATATGTTACACTACTATGCATTACAAAAATAGAAAAAAAAACATAATGATAACACATGAGAGATAAACTGAAAAAAGATTAATGTTAAATTGACTTTAAGGAAATGTTAGATTTGGATTTGTTTCAAATTTATGTAACGTAATGTCCAAGAACAGCTAAAGGCTCAAGGCCTGAATTCATGTTCAAATTGCACTTACATTAGATGTATTGCCTAGTGTTTAGCAGAGTAGTTTACTAACTCCCTCTTTGTCTTGGACTTGGACCTTCAAGCTCCAGCTCCTGAGACCTGAGGTCGGGACTCCTGAGCGAGGACAGGTTGTGGGCTTGGAAACTGAAGCTTTGGTTCAGACCGTTGAAGAATTGATGAACTCGGCACAAACAATTTACATGTAGCATTCATCAATGCATGAAAATTAACATGGGGGCTTCCAACAATTTAATGTTGGAATTCATCAATGCATGAAATTAATGCTACGATTGTATTTGCATCTAAATTCATTTCATTCTTTTCCTTTATCCACAGTCCATTCTATGCTCCCCCGCCTCCCTTACCTTTGTTAAGCCATGAAACCATTTTTTCCAGTGAATTACATTTTTCATAATAATTGCTATATCAACAGAGAGACTCAATAAAGTCGTAATTTATAGCAATTTACACCTTGTTGGGCAGATGTTTATATACATACTAGAATGGTTCCCCCGCTTCGATGGGAAAATTATTTTTTTTTATAATTTTAATTATATTAAATAATAATTATTAATTTAAATATTTTTAAAAATATTTAATATATTTACATATTAAAATAATTTTATTTTTAATATAAAATTAAATATTTCATGTTATATTTTTGTCATAAATAAAAAATTATTATTAAATTATTTTTTAAAACTTATAAAATAACTTTGTTTACTGAAAAATTCATAACAATAAAATTTAAGTCAATTTTTTTAATCATATTTCAGTTTCTTCGATTTCAAGAGTTCAAATTGCCCAATTACTTTTGTTAGTATTTCTTTTTTATTCTCAATTAATGAAAAATAATTCTAAAATATTTTTTCACTTATTTTTTCTTTCCTTATTAATAATTATTTATTGTAATAATAGTAGATAAAATATTTTTAATTTATTAGTTTATTTTGTACTTATTTCGAAAATTTTCTCCTCATTACACATTTTGCAAGAAAATAACATTTTTTTCTTATTAATAATTATTAATGATAATGATAATAAATAATAAATATTTTTTAATTATTAATTAATTTTGTAATTCTTTTAAAATTTTTGTTCACAATACTATCAGAGTCTATTAAAAAATATTATTAGCTTAAATTCAAATTCGCTAAATATCTGAATTTATTAAATTATTTTTAAAAAATAAAAATTAAAAATTAAAAATAATTAAATATGTAAATGTATATCTGATGGTGTAAGATATTTGAATCCATTATCTATATAAATAAAAAGGATTTAGATATATAATGGATCTGAATATCCGACATCATCCGAATTAAAGTTAAAATGGATTCAAATAAAAAATATTTAAGGATTCATATCCAAATCTGCTTTCGAATTTATTGTGAATAGTAAATATAATACAAAAACAGATTGAATAATATCAATTATCAAGTTTTTTACTATTTATTATCATATTCATCAAAAAAATATTAAATTTTTTTATATCGTTATTACCAATTATTTATTATAATCACCTTAAATTATAAGTATTTTACCGTGAATAACTCATATTATATTTTACCAATCAACTGAAAAGAAAGGACAGCCGGCGAAAGAAACCCTTGAGGGATTCTTTTAATATGTAGGTATAGATATGGTCATTAAAAAAAATGATGGAATGGTGCAAAATATGTACGTAGTGATTAGATAAACAGAAGTTTATTAATTTAATTTAATTTTAAATTCAATCCCCTTTCCTTTCCTCCTGACGTTTTTCAATGCGCGGAACTGAATAATGGCGAGGGCCTACAGCTGCAGAGAGAATTTGGTCCCGCCGAAAGAATTTCGCCACAACAATAGGCTTTGGGTTTGACAAACTAACAGTGAGAAAACCTGACAGAGGCTTCAAATGCCAAAAACACGAATATTATAAGAGAAATTTAAAAGAAAAAACAAAACAAATAAGGTATATAATATATATTTGTTATTGGGTTTTGCTTTCGTCAGTGGAATAAAATCTGTTTGTTTTTAAAACAGGCATCCAAATGCATGCGTTTCCCAATCAATTTTTTTATATATTTCTTTTAATTTATCTATAATTTTTTTAATCACCATTTAATTAAATTTAAATTTTTTTAAATTTATAATTTTTAAAAATTAATTTATAATATTATATCAATTAAATTAATAATTAATTATTAAGTTTCTTGATCAATTTAATCCCATATATTATATCAGCCTGACAAGCTTGGTCAATTTCAACAAAAACCAAACTATCAAAATGAACCTCATTGGTCAAATCTATTCTTAATCTTGTATATGAAAGTCAATAGTTACGAGGAATACTATGCTGTCACATGCATTAAATATTGGCTCATTATGACCTAACAGATGGTAAAAAAAAAAACAAAACACAAAAACAGCAGCTGAATTACTGCTTGAACTTTTTTAACAGAAACAGCTTTTGCAGTCAAATTCTTGGTTAAGTACAAAGATAAAGACAGAGAATCTGAATTTGACTACTGATTCAACCAAATGCCAGAAGTGAAAGATTAAATAGACATGGAAAGGGAATAAAGATAACTGATGAAATGAAAATTTTCCTATATCTAATACTTTCATATATAAACCTGTAAGTGTTGACTGAATTTAGTATTATCAAATCAAGTTAAAAAATATTAAAAAATATTTTAAAATTTTAAAATTAAATATATTATTTTTTTAAAAAAATACCCACTTAAGATAATTTTCTATTTTTTTAAACACAGTTTTTACTCCCATTATATTTCCCCATAAATATATGTATGAAAAAAAAATATTATATAATTTGAATTTAAATGATTGTCGAACATAAATTATATTCAATGTAATATATAATTTTTTTAAAAATAATTTTCTATGTTAATTTGAAGGATTTAGATATGAATATTATAAAATAATAAAAAATCCGAATACTAAAAAGGTAAATATATCCGACAATGTTTTTGGCAAATTAATATTAGAAAAAAAAAACATAAGTCCCTATAAACAACTTAACAAAGAACAGATTGATTAAACCCAGAACCCATTTCTCTAAAACATGCATAATTTAAGAAAACAAAATCAAATAATCACCCAAAAAAAAATAAAATTAAGTTCATCAGAAGGAAATATTGGGTTGATCCACAACATCTACAGTAGCAGAGCAAGAAAGCAACCTATTGAAAAACCTAAACAAAACAACCTTCACTTTCCTCCAAACCAAGCACTTCCTTCTAATACATCTCTTTCGGCTGCTGCTGCTCTTCTTCTTCTTATTCCCATGAGCACCCACCTTGTGTTTAACTCTCCCAAAGCATTTGAAAGTCCTTTCAGGCACAGTTTCTTTCCTGGAAAACCTGTAGCTCCTCAAATACATCTGCCTGCAGGAGATACTATCGAAAACCCTAGCCGGTTGGCCGCCATTGATGGGGATGGTGGTGACTGAGCTCCTTGACCTCACGAACTCCGCATCCGACTCTGGCCATTTGTAGAGATTCAGATATGTTGCCCTAATAGGCGCCTGAGGGTTTTTAGCATCAGTCAAACAACTGGAAATGCAAACAGAACTCATTTTCTTGAAAGGGTTTTGCTTTTTTTGGGGGGCTACCGGTAAAGTTTGATTAAATTTATGAACTGGGGGTTTTTGCTAAATTATATAAACTTGAAAAAAGCTTAGATTGTAAGAAAAAGATATATATATATATATATATATAATGAAAAGAAAGAAAAAAAAAAGGGAAAGCAAGAGAGATGAATCAGATGATGCGAAAATGGGGTTGGTTCCGGTTGGTTCAAAAAAGGGATCGATTTATTCAGGACATGATTTAACATAACTAAGGTGTTTTTTAGGCAAAGAGTGGATAGGTTAATGATGTTTATTTTATTGACCAAAATGGGCCGCCATAAAGTAGACTTATGGTTAGAATTCACGTCTGAATTTTTTTTATATACAAATTTGGATATCCCAAATAATAACAAAAAAATTTTAAAATTTATTTTCATATTAATATTTATAATTAATTTTAAATAAAATTTTTTAATATATAAATAATAATTTAAATCAAATCAATCCGATTTATAAAATATCTTACTTATATTTAATCTAGTATAAATCAAATTTATCACATCAGATAAACTTTGAGTATAAATTAAAATTTCTACGTGATCATGGGAGTAAACGATAAAAGACTTAGCTGAGTCAACTAAAATCCATGCTCAAGTGAGTAACTACTACACCTTGGTTTCAAAGTGTTTGTCAAACATTTTGACGGTTGGAGGTAGAGAGAGGGACTTTGATGTTGAAATTAACCTAATTTGTTGATTAGCTTGTTTCATTTTCATAACGACGACAAGTGATTAAAAACAAGAAACTTGTTGGGTCTCACTATCCTTCCCACAATTGTATCTAGAAAATGAGATATAATTTGATCATTATGAAGAATTTCTTTGGATTATAGTCAATCATTAATTCCCAATTATTGAACGAATGACAATCGATGCATAAACTAGTTATAAGTTTTGCTCAAATCCAATAATCAACCCTAAAAAATATTTTTTTAAGATTATTTTAATGCATTCAAAATTTTATTTTTAAAATACTCTCTTTTTAAATAATTGTACTTTAAATATTTTTAAAAAGGAATTGCTTGAATATGACATAAACAAATTGTGAGGTTTAGCTTCAAGCTATTTGCCAACCATTTGGCCCCTTTTTCTTTTGACAGAATGGATGTAGCCATACTTACTTAGGACATTATCTAGATTCTGCAGAGCTAAGGCGGCCTGTTAACATTGACTCGGCTGGAAAAATGAGTCTCTTTCTACTGTTAACATTGAAACAAAAGGATCATTTTGCGTAACATAAAGCAGAAATCACCTTCCAAAGGCCTGAAAATCCAAAATCTTCCCCATTCAAAGTGATAGATTAGGGGCCAACTTTGAATTCATAAGATGTTGAAGGAAAGAACAAATGGGTAAAAAATGGTGGTAAAACTGCGGCAATGAGAGTCGTTGGGACACGATAATGTTCTTCTGAAGGGAATTCTTGAATCTCCATTTTTTGGTTTTTGACCTTACAACGCTTGGTAATGGGGCAAAGCTCTGGTTTACACTCTCAGGCACGTTGCACACATTTGGCTGAAGGAATGAGTTGGAATTGAACACTGTTTGGCCGGCAACTTTTGTGCTGTTTATTAATGGAAATTTCCTGATTCCATAATTAAAAAAAAAAAAGAATTTATTTTTGTAACGAAATCATACAATATCACCGTTCTCATTCTTACATAGAAATTTTATAAATTAACCAAAGGAAAAAGAGATTTGAACTTCAAATAACAAACAAATGCTTCAGTAGTTCCATCCATTGATGCACCTTTGAACTGAATTTTTCAGACATGAATTCTCATCATTTCCTCTTGTTCTTGCTCCCAAACAACAAGCTGAAGTAGAAGAGAATCCTGAACAAAAATCCCCATGCTACAATAACCCAGACACAGTTCCATTTGTTTAACTGAGTGATCCCTTGCACATTCAATACATCTTTCCCCGTTGTTATACAGGTTGATGTTGTAAAATTCGTGCCCAAAACATTTCCCATGCTTGTTAACAGATCATCCTTCAATGGTTTCGAGAGTTTCCCAAGTGGGGTTTGGTCGAACAATTGTCCACCCCTAGCGAAGCATTTTGATGGACGGAATTCATTTTGTGAAAAAGCTTCGTAAGGGTATTTCACTAGAGAGGTGTAATGAAGCCATAGCAGATATTTAGGGAGTCGGGTTCGGGAAACCAGGAATCCGCAGAAGAAAAAGTAGTAGGATACGATGGCAACCGCCATGATAAAGGCAAGGAAGTAATCGGGGAAAACCCCTCCAATGAGCGCCACTAATGAACTTCCACCCCAGAAGGTGGCGGTGGTTGTGAGGAAGAAGAAGAAGAACCCAGGAAGGCCTCCGGAAAGGCCGATGGACCAGAAGGTTATCAGTGAAAAACTGATGGAGAGGATAATCAATGACGGGATGGAGATGAAAGAACGAGCAAGAACGTACGATGAATGGCGGTAAGCATTGTAAGCAGTCTCTCTCATGAAAATATATCTTTCTTTGATGAACTCGGGGGTTTCGGTTGTGCAGGTAAAGAGAATCGTGCTTATGGAAATGGCTAAACATCCTAATCGCTCTTGAACGCCTTTTGGGGAATCGTCAACCTGCCAGAACATGGTGCCCAGAACGATCCCGGTGATGATTATCGTGGCTAACCGCAAGCCGAACACCTCTGGCATTCTTCTTGAGTTTGTTGCTAGCCTTTTGAATAATACCAGCACTTCAAACCAAAATGGATTCGCAAATGATGGAACTGAAGATGTTAGATTTTTGTCAGTTGTGGCACCAGTGACTAGCTTTCCTTGAGAAATGCTTTTCTTTATTGCGTCTTCAAGTGAAACACTGGGCTTATTATTGGAGACATTGTTATTGGAATTCATCAAGGCCTGACATGAGTTATTGAATTCAACTAAATTCTGGATACCAGACGATGTTTCTTCAAGTTCACGGATGAAATCAAGAGCAAACTCGCATGGATTTCCGTGGTCAGGACATGGATGTCCGAACTCATTAAAGAAGCCTGGGAGACATGCTGGTGAGCCGCTGTACAAAGTTTGTCCATGTGATAAGAAAATCAAGCGATCAAGTAAGCCAACAATTCTGGAACTTGGTTGATGAATGGACATGATAACGATGCTTCCACTCCGCGCAATTCGCTGCAGGACCTTAACCACCATGTATGCGCTGGTTGAGTCAAGCCCCGAAGTAGGTTCATCGAGGAACAAAAGTATTGGATCATGAATAATGTCGATTCCAATGGAAACTCGCCTACGTTCTCCCCCAGAGACACCTCGATGCCCTTCATCGCCAATCACAGTCTTTGCTGCATTTCTCAACCCTAGTTGATCGATCAAAGCTTGAACCCTTGCTTTCTTCTTTTCTTTCGAAAGTGATCGAGGAAGCCTGAACTCGGCTGAGAACATCAGTGTCTCTTCCACTGTGAGCATCGGGAACAAGAGATCATCTTGCATGACATAGGCTGAGATCACTTTAAACAGGCCTGACTCTATGACTTCATTATTCAAAGTGATGGACCCTTTCAGGCTATGCTTATCGATCCTGTTTGCAAGAGCATCCATCAGGGTAGACTTGCCCGAACCACTTGGACCAAGAACAGCCAAGAGTTCCCCTTCCCTTGCTTCGCCGGAGATGTCATTGAGTAAGCTCTTTCGATTATACTCGGGTGACACAATCGAGTTCTTCCCACAACCAAGGAACCTTGATCTACGCCCAACTTTGACATCGTAAGTTAAGTTTTTGAAGGAAAGAAGAAATGGGTTTGGCGCTTCAGTGGAGTTTTCGCCATTGGAAATCTCTACAACAACATCGCCATGATTACTTCGATGGTTTTCCACTGGAGTCATCGAATCTCCGAACGTATAGGATAAGAATTCGGCTTGCGAATGCAATTCTTCAACCTCCATAGCTGAATCCGATTGCTGTCTTTGGCCTTTAATCTCTTCAGCTATTTAAAAAGCTTTAATTCTACCCACAATTCTTGTTCCATTCAACTCTAAATATTTAAAAAAATTTTAGATCATACAACATGAAACCATCAGGAATACCCACAAACTCCATGAAAATATTTTGTTATTGATAACACGGCTGACATATGCCGCGTTTATATTAATTTCCAGAATCAAAATTTAAAAGAAAAATTGCAGCAAAAAACATGTGTTTGTTAATTAATCTTCCACTTTATGATCTTTCCTGATCTTTATTAAGTTTTTATTACATTTCATGAATTTCATATGCTGAAAAATTTATATTTCCAACGTGGGAATAAGCTAGTATATTATACACGGAAATTTGGATTTACAAAGATTATAAAAAGGATTATAATTCCATTAATTTCAATGCCATGAATTGCACAATCTAATAAATAATTCCTCTAATACATTACAATTTTGTATCAAACAAGCTTAAATATCCTTTCTGGACAAGATTTTCTAAGATTTTTTTCTTAAGGACATTTAATTTGGCCAACAACAATTGAAAATAATGAAATAATCTTACAATTATGGATTTAGTCTTTACATATATATATATATATATGTATTTGTATAGTATGCCGGGTTTTCACAATATTTTAATAGGAGATCAAAATATGTTATAATTACTATAATACCAATAACGAATTCGTTATTGACGAATTGCATTTAACTTGCAAAATTTTTTTTGTTTTGATCCAAAATCTCACAATTTTGCCATGAAAACGCTTCACAAATATAAGACCCAAATCTATGAATTTGCCAATCTCATAATTTTCAGAACTTTTCATTAATTGTAATGACCTTTGTTTCGTCTGTGTAGTTTTTAACTTGCAATTAGCCGCAATTAAGGATTTCTGATCACAATCTAAACTTCGTGCAAAACGTTTCGGCAACATCTTAACCAACTTTTGACAACTTATTATTTTAATAAATTCAGACCAAATTTTGTACTTTACTGAAGTTTGGAGTTTAGTTAATTATCTCAGGAATCACGCAGATCCTGGCCCATGATTTCCCCTTTTCTTCATTCAATTTTTTTTTTTTTTTTTAACTCGAGAGTTCGAGAATATAAGAAAGACACTTTCCCAGCAAGTCGGTGCTTTTTGGTGATAAAGTTTTGCATAAGATGCTTTGATGACAGGCCCTCATCTCCCTGTAAAAGGACCCTGATTTTTCATCTGCTTTTCGTCCAAAAGAATAAATTCGATTCAATGGAGTCTCAACATTTACAATCTCCCACCAATTTTGAAGACAAGTGTCATATATTGGGCAAACTTCAGTCTGCTATAGTCTAGAACCGTCACTTCTCTTTGCTTTGTCTTACAATCACAGATGGTTGTTAGGACTGCAAAACTTTGAGTTTTGACATGGAAGAAACACAAGTCATTGATAATTATACTTCTTGGTTCAATGACAATTATGGTATTGCTGGTACCGGTAAAGAACCGGCCTCATTGTTCGATATGAGTTATCTTTATCCTGTTTCTGATCCTGAATCTCTTCCGCAAGAGACGGTTTATTATGAGGTACACCATGGAAGACAATCTGAATATGATTGCAGGTGTTGGCTATCTGAATATGATTCTTGTTATGGCGGTGGCTACTGTGGAGATGATTTCTTCTCCGGTACGTACCACATGGATGATGATGATGGTGGTGGATGCAATGTCCCCGTCCTGAAGACCGAAGACTCGAGCCAAAGCAAAGACCAGTATCGAAGTTATACCAGTTATTGTGAGGATGAATTTAGCCAGCCTGACTGTGATTATAATCCTCCGTCTTACCATCTATATTGTGAAGATGAAGATTCCTACAGCTACAACGATGACGAAACAAGTACTACATATGGTGTGGGATTTTGTGATGGCATCTTCGGTCACTTCCCTTGTTTGCTTCGGGAACAAAGAGAATACAACAATATGCAGTGATGAACCAATCCACAGAAAATTTACTAGTAAGCATAATCGTGGAAATTGACTAATTACTGTACCATTTGAAGATTCCATGTTAATAAAGTTGATATCAGTTGAAATTGACAAATCCTGTGTGTAATATCAATATCTCCTGCCTGATGATCACTTCGATGCACTATATAAATATAATCTTCTGGATTCAATCTAGTTGTAGAAGTAGCTATGATTTTCTAACAAAAACTGGTGCATCTGAAATTTATCATATCAAAAAAGAAAGATGAATCTTACATAATTGCTCCGAATCTTCATTTTTCTTGAAGTACCTTTGTTCGATATATTTTTGGACATAGATATGAGAATATGACCTTTCAAAGAGCCTCTGAATACATGAAAAAACTTACAAAAAATTGAATGTACCTATGTCAGACATATACTCGTATCCGACACTCTCCTCTAAGTCGAGTAACATAGTATTTTACAATTTCTCAGTGCAAAAGGTAAACTATTGAAACCCTTTCAATCTGAAGAGAACACCTTTGTCTCCAACTGGTATGCTTTGGTGAAGAAGGCAGGCCAACAGAAGTATGTTGACATGATGCTGCTAACTGTAGAGGCACCAATTAGCATGTTCATCACAACAATCTGAAGTTGGATTGCCTCTAGAGGGGAAGCGCCGCCCATTATGAGGCCAGTCATCGCCCCCGGAAGTGAGATAAGACCAACTGTTTTGGCATTGTCCAACACTGGAGAGAGTGCAATAACAAGAGCCCTTTTCACTTGTTCTAGAGTTGCTTGACGCGGAGTTGCCCCAAGTGCCAAAGCCGTCTCCACCTGTAAAATGATGGCAAAGCCATATGACATCATTAACAGGCTGCAAATTTTCAAAATGAGGGCTTGCTGACAAAGAAAATATTTTCCCACAAGAGAAAACAACATTGCGGAAACATTCAGTTCCTTCCAACTATATAAAACCGTTGACAGGTATTTGATACGTCGGAAGTTGGAACTTACCAGGTTCATTTGTATCTTGATATCATCTCGAAGTCTTTTCATGGTGACTCCAGTTACGGTCATTGAATTTCCAACCATCATTCCTACGACAGGGATTATGTATCTCGGAGTGAAGGGGAAAACGTTTAGTACAACAAGAACAAACGTGGTCAGTGCTGTTCCAGCCAGGATCGATACTCCGGCGACATACTTCCCACGAGGCACATGTTTAGCACGTTGGCCAGCAGTATATCCAGCAACCGAAACCTGCAATCCATGTTCACAAGCAGCCATCAGTCTCGGACTATCGAGAGTGAATGTCAAATTTTGAGGAAACTATCCAAACATAGTGGTGAAACTTTTGAAGGCTATGAAGAACTTGGATGAGCAAGATCCATTTAAAGAAATGTCCCAAAGTTGAATTGAAGATAACTTAGTAAAGGTTTTATGGTTGCTATTTTTATAAATAGGCTGCAAAATTAAGTGAAACTGAAGCAAATAAGAACTGCAGTTAAATTATTTGCCCTGCTCTTGTTTGGACCAAACTTCAGCATGGTTTGGAGGGATTCAAATAGGGTTCACAATTTAATATTAGGATCATTATTTTATGGTTTTACTATAATTAATTACAATAACATTTGTTGCGAATCCATAATAAATATAATATGTGCATAACTGCAATTTAAATCACAGCATTTATAATTTTACATAAAACATGGTATCAATTCCTAAATAGGATTAAATAGATTAACATAGATACACTTCGAAAACAGTCACCATCTTGGGTTTTATATTTTTATTCTACAAAGACTTAGATTATTGTGTTTTTTTTTTTCTTTTGTCATATCAGATAAGCTAAACTATATGCATAAATCTATGTACCAAATTTGAAATAACAAATAAACATTCTCATATGATTTAAACACTCCATAATCATACAATTTCTGGTAACATTTCTCTGTATTACAAGTGCAACTATTTGGGAAGAATTCCTAAAAAACTGGCAGTCAACCAAAAATTCAGCAGATTGAGAATTCTGATTGGTATGGTCAATAAAAGAAGAAAAGGCAGTAAATTTAATACTCAAATCTCATACTTTTCAGTATCTCACGACTTATTAACCCGACAATTCTAATGAACAATCAAAATTGAATTGACTTAAATGTCAAAAAAGGAGAACATAATCTAAAGTAAAAAAAAAAAAAAAAAACCTTTATCCGAGTTAGTTAAACAAAATAGAAAAGACAGGAGAGTTGAAGATTGAACCATGAAAAAATAAGCAAGAACGATCCACCAACTGTTCTCCTGGTTGAAAATGAACTGAAGAACGAACCCAATAACAGAAAGCTGAAGAAAAGCTCTGAAAATTGAGTAAACCATCTCTTTTTCCAAACCCAGGTTTTGCAGGAAAGACAACAGCACCGCCATGAGAACCACCGCAAGGGCAGCCACTGGTTTGAGCATACCTTTTAGGAACTGAAGCAACCAATCCCAATCCATCGAAACTTTAAAGCCTGACTCAAAACCCACCGAGTTGATGTTCATGATAGAGCTAGCTTTTCGTTTTAAACTGTTCAAAAGAAGAAGAAGAAGGAAGAAGCTACCTTCCCCTGATGAGATTAGCTTGTTGGTTGAGACAACTTGTGGAGTAACTATTCAAACAGTTTGTAATTAAGCAACGTTAATCAAACAAACAATGATGTTGATTTTCTTTATTTTAAAATTTCTAAGGTTTTTATAAAAGGCGCTAGTAACGAGGACGTACGTACGATTGATACGAAACGGAAAAGATTTGTCCCAATGTGAACGTGTCAGTTGATGAGAGCAAGGCAAAACAAAAGTTGCTTTTAATTTAACGGAGCAGGAATTTTTTAACAGTGACATGACGCGGTCTAGAAGAGAATCCGCTTGCCAGAAAGGCCAATTAGCTTATCATTTTTCTTTTTGGTTTTTTAAATATTAAAAGGTAAACGAATAAAAATTAACGCAATTTGTTTGTCATTGCAAAAAGTAGTACGTCAATCAGATATTCCAATTCATTTGTTTAAAATTAAATAATAAATAAATAATTTTTTATTAAATATGAATAGTTTTTGGTATAATTGATATTTTTAAAGTTAAATATGCATTTGATCTTTATAATTTGCTCAATTTATAATTTAGTATTTTAAAATAAAAAATTATTTAAAAATATGAAGTTTCATTCTATAAAGTATGTCAGTATTTAATACTATTATCGTTAATCAATCAATAAACATGGGAGTTAATAACTAATGAAATATTAGCACATGATAAAATATCATGTCATCATTAAAAAATTTAAAAAAAATAAAAAAAATAAAAATTTTATGCTAACGTAACAAATGATGATGTAGTATTTTTTCATATGGCAATTTCTAATTGACCTTTTGACTGTCACGTCAATAGTTTACTAATGGTAATAATATCAAATACCAACATACTTGATGAAATAAAACTTAAATTACTAATTTGATAAAATAATTTTTTTAGATACGAAATTAAAAATCAAGCTAAAGTGTGAAGGCTAAATCATTATTTAAACCTTTTAACTTAAAAATATATGAAAAATAAATTAAAAAATTCAAATACCTTTAATTTAATTTTATTGTATTAGAGTTATTTTAATTTTTAATTAAAATTTTTAATTGAATTTACGGACTTTTATTATATGTAAAGTAGATTATATAAAGTATTTTTAATTTATTTAAAATAATTTCTTTTATTTTTTAATAATCATTGATAGTAGAATCCCCATTAGCAAAAAGAAAAAAAAATTTATTCTTGGTTTTAGGAACAAATTAGTACTAATGACTACTAAAATATTTATCGAGTAACGTCTTATTTATTTCAAATTTTTATTTAAATTTAATTTAATTTATATATTTTTTATTTTAAAAAATTAAAATATTATTTTAATGTTAATATTTATGCAATTTTTACATAAATTTAATAATTATTATTCACTTTAAATTGCCGCGACTGTAGCGTTCTTTCATACAGTATTTGTTGTTACAACACATAGCAAAAGAAGAAGAAACAAAACATTAAGAGTATGGTATTAATTAATTATTAAGCATTTCAGGCTTTTGGTATACTTGAGACCAAGTGAACCTCACAGATCTCACCTGGCGAGTTGAGACCAGGCTAGGCTGGACCAGACTAGACTTGTCTCGGTCTAATCATTGTCAGGTCGCTGCTGCCAAAATACTTTTTAAAAATAAAAATCAATCACCGAAGGGGATATTTTTCTTCGGGTGATTGAACTTGAATTCGATCCAGCACACTGATAAACCATATAATTAAAGATTTGGGGAATCGACAAATTGCTGAAAAATAAATGAAAAATTAGGCCTTGAATGCTTCTGGCTCACATGGATCTTGGTCAGCAACGGCTAGGAAAGCGGTTTGGGTTGTTGAATATGATGAGAATCCTGCACGTAATATATATATATATATATATATGGGGGTAGTTTTACTTTTATGGCTTTATTTGGGAGGCGTAGAGGATTAAAAGAGTTTGACTGACATTCATTAGGATTGAGAAAAGAGAAACAAAAGGGTGGCACCTTTTCAAAATCGGATTATTCATTTCATTCTACCGATTCAATTCAATTTAAGGTGGGATTTAAATACATTATTTATTATTTGAGTTGAGTTCAATTTAGATTATTATTTATTTTTTATTTAAAATTTTTTAATATTTAATAATTATGTTAGGTTATAGATTATTTCATATTTAAGTTAAGTTTGATCCTAAAGAAAAAAAAATTCTTTAAAATCTATTTTTTTATTTACAAGATTTAAATTCGATACCTTTCTTGAAGATATTGTTATTTTAATTATAATGAAATGAACTTTTAATATTTTAATAGATTAACCAAACCTTGAATAAATAAATTTTTTATTATTTAAACTTAACCTAATCCAACTTATTATATGAATAATATACGAAAACAAAATACCCTGCATTTTTTTTTTCAAATGGAAGATAGGTAAGGTTGATTACATTAATATTCACACTTAATTGGGGGGGGGATGTTGCTTGCTTTCTGGGTTATAGTATGTGTAACTTTTGTCCTTTGTAATTTGATACAGAGCTGGGATTATAAATAAATGAACGAATGGTTTCTTTGTAATTTCAGATTTGGACCCAAAAGGAAAATTTTACTGGGCTAAAATGGGCTTCCGAATTCTGACCAAGACCCAAAATTTGCTTTCAAGTCCCAATTACAGAGGTCCAAGTATAACACTAGAAATCAAATTGGGACAAATTTGCAGGTTTCAATCTCCTTGGAAACGCAATCAATTCGCACGTTTCGGTTCGAACGATCAAAGCCAACCCATGCTTTTACCTTCAGTCTTTTGGTTACAATTTACGAAAGCAGGATCCAAAAGCCTCTCAGATTGACAACCGTGTGCAATTCCCCTTACAAATCCAAGCAATGTATGTCAATGTTAGAGTTCTCCACTAAAAGTTTAGAAGTTCAGTCTCTGTTTGGGGTATTGCCTTTAAGATTGACCATGATTTATTGCCCCCATTTGAACTATGCGGAAATTTTGACTGAAATTATATATTTGAGTGGATTAGTTCATGGGTGCTAGATGTTGATAAGGTTGATTACCGAAGTCATATTGGTAGAAAGTAATGAAAGGTTGCAGCCTATCTCGTTTTGAAGGTTCTTACTATCTTCGTTTCTTGTTGCTCGGCAGATTCTTTCTTATGATATCAACATCATATCTGTTTCGATTCAAGTATTGGATGAGACAAACGAAGATGATTTTGGCGGGAAGTCGAAGGAGTTAGTTTCAGGGATATGATGTCCCTGATTATCAATGTCATGTTCAGTTTCTTGCTTGGAAATTCAGTTTTAGCCTGTAAGAAGATAAAAAGGACTAGATTAAGATAGAAAGACGCAAGAATTCCTTCGGTTTAACTGATTTAAGTAGAAGTAGGTTCATGGCTGACAGCATTCCATGAATGTTTGCAGTTCTCAACAACTAAAGGGTAAAAATCTTGGCCGTCCAAGCTTAAAATTCTACTACTGCAAGAGTCTATTTCTGCAGTGACAAGACAACAACTTAGAGTACAAATTCTCAAAAACTACACTACCATGGAGAAAGTTAAAGATAGCAAACCTAAAAACATGTTACACAAATCGGAATGGGCTGGTAATTTTTTACTTATACTACTACATTCACCCAAATACAAAATTCCCATATTTGATAAGAATTAATACAAACAGTGACTAAAACTACAGGATTCTCAGTTTCAAATTCACCTACCAGCTTCAAGAATCGAGATCCACTAATAGATCTTCTTGAATTTCATTTCCAACTTCTTATCCATTTCTTGTCTATATTCCAAGTCCTCCAGGTCTAAATCAAGTTTATCCACTTGCTTCAGTGCTCTTCTTTCGCATAAGTTTGGCCTTCTGAATTGCCGACCCTGGAGCTAGAGGCACCAACTGCCCAGGGTTATCAATGGCAGCTTTTTGATTCTTCTTTACCAGCTTCGATGCCAGTGTCTTCAGAGGAATTGTAATGTCTACAGGTAAAAGCACCTCCTCCAATTCGTGCCAATCAAGATCCTCAGCGTCACCATCTTCATATTCCACCTTATACCACCCAGTTTCCTTGTCAAACTGGATCACACTGCCATAATAATACCTTTCCCCAAACTGTTTCCGAACTTCCCTTCCTTCCAACCATTCACCACACCCTTTATCTTTCTGAGACTCCCCATCTTCCTTGTTGAAATTAGACGGTACAAGGGTGTTGCAATTTGGGTTTACCTCAGGAACTCCATTGATTACAACAGCTGGCTCTCCCGGTAACTCGTATACCCCAGACTTTGATTTTGCCTCCTCAGATTTCTTTTCCATTTCAACCAGTCTTTAATCAAGGAAACAGGAAAAAGAATTAAACTAATTTGAGGAAAGAATGTTTCAAGATTGAGTAACTGATTCTTAAATTTCACAGAAAATGATTCAATGTCGAGAATTTCGCAATTTCCTTGGGATTTTTTTTCCCTTTAAAATATATTTCTTTTTCCCTGTGAAGAAGCAATAAAAACCCTAAATTGCTTCCGAGAGTTTCAAATCAAAGACTCTGGGATTCCTTGGGTTATGATTCTATACTCTCCTGTCCACGGTAACTATACAGAGTCACCTCTAACTCTAATCCGTTAAACGATGTCGTTTAGTTCTTCTGATACGAGCTGCAATGCTCGCCAACAGAACTCCCGGAATCCCTACGAACTCTACAACCACCCAATTCCAATCTCAGCTATGGCGCGTACGATCACCTCATCCAACACTTCGTCAACTACAACTTCCCTCGACAAGTCAAGCGACTACACGCCCGCATCGTTCTCTCATCAGTCACTTCCGACAACTTCTTCGCTTCGAAACTCATTTCTCAGTACTCTAATGCCACTCAGTCTTCCCCCAGCTCACCACTTGTTCGACAGAAGTACCTTCTGTTTTAACGCTTTGCTCATCGCTTAAGTTATTCCCAATATGATATGTTTGCGGGTAATTAAAAAGCTGTTTTCGAGTTTCAGTAACGTTATTAGACCATATAATTTTACCATTACGTGCTTATTAAAGGCGTTATCCGGTTAGTTGTTGAGAAAGGGTTGGCTAAGGAGGTGTTTTGCGAGGTGGGTTCGACTTCGATGAGGATATTTTTGCTTCCAATGGGTTGATCAACTCTATTCAAAATGCCAGGACTTTGGCTTGGCGAGGAAAGTTTTTGATAAAATGGGTGAAAGAGATATTATGTCATGGAATCCGATGATTATTTTCTGGGTATTCTCAGGGAGGTTTTTATGAGGATTGTAAGGCATTTATAAAGAAGTGGTGGGATAGTTTGGAATTTATTTATAAAGTGCTTTGCAAGCTTGTTATCGAATGATCTTATTTGTGACTGGGAGTTCATCGGTTTATAGTTGAGAATTCGATCGAGATGGATGTTATGGTTTGTAATGCTTTGATTGCATTTGAAGCAAAACGGAGGAGATTGGATTATGCTGCAGAGTTATTCGAGGATATGAATGATAAATGATGAATTTACTTATGGCTCACATGTTTATTGTGTTTCATGGGTTCACAGACAAAGCTATGGACCTTTTCTGCAAATTGAAACACCCTGCATTGAGCACATGGAATTCTTAGATTTCAAGTTTGTTTCAGAACAAACAGTGTGATGGGATTTTGTATTTAGTCTGGGAAATGCGAGCCTGCTGTTTTAGATCCAATAATGTCGCACTTTCAAGCATTCCCCCTACCTTTTCGTATTTTCAAACCTGAAAGGAGGAAAAGAGATGATTTCTTATGCTGTTGGCCGTAACATCTTCGTTGTGACTGCCCTTATTGATACCTAGGCAAAACTAAGGTTTCTGCTTAGGGCGCAAAGGGTTTTTGATCAATAAAAATGTAGGAACTTGATCATTTGAACAGCAATAATTGCAGCATATGCTGCCCATGGAGATGTTAATGCAGCTCTAGTTACTTTCATGAGATGCTTAATTGAATTCTGCCAGATCCTATCACATTGGTGTCTGCTTGTGCTCATCATGGAATGGTAGATGAAGCTCCGAAGATTTTTTATTCCATGCTCATAGAATATGGCATTTCACCCTCAGTTGGGCAATATGGTTGAATGGTTGGGGTTCTAAACCAAGCAAGGAGACTCTCTGAAGCAACTGAGTTTATTTCTAAAATGCCGGTTGAACCAAGTGCTAAAGTTTGGTATGCATTACTACAGAGGGCTTCAGTTTGTGGTGATGCTGGACTTGTAAAGTTGATTTGTGATCATTTGTTTGAGATGGCAACTGAGAATATTGGATAGCATATCATCATGGCAAACTTATATTCACAAGTTGCCAAATGAGGAATTTTGGGTTAAAGTAGTTGGATTTGGGGGATTTCAAAGCTTTATTACAAAGGATAGATCAAGTGAAGAACTCAGAAGTGATATACATTTTGTTAGAAGGGTTTCTTTGTTTGATGAAGGAAAAAGGGTCCACTTTGCAAGATGAGTTTGATGAGGAAAGTGTTCATCTTTGCTGATGCAAATCATTGCAATTAAGAACACACTCAAGGACGAAAATGCACCATCGAGGCTTTTATGGCTCACTAAGAAAAGAAAAGATTGTTACGTTTCAGTCAAGAGACCACTCGCAATGACCATGGCTAAAGATGTTGAAGACCTTTGGATCCTTTATGCACTTTCTCTTTTAATTCTAGCAGAATTGATACTTCTTGGCTAAAGTGAAGAGAGCACTTCCCAATTAAAATACTGTCACATGTAAGCTTTCTATTTTCTTTCCTGTTGCAAACTTGACTTTTGGACTTGATCCTAGCATTACTTTAAAACAATTACAGCCTTTAATCATCACACCTTGCAGACATGGAAGTGGACAAGATCATCTCTATTCCTTTGCTTGACACTCTTTATGAGATTTGCTTTTCTTTTATGCTAGTGGAAAACCTCTGCTTGCACTTGAAGCTGTTGTTGACATAGTGACAGTATTTTATTGTTGCATTACTTTCCTTTGGTCGGTTCTGGGTCCCTCATGTTACCTTTAGGAACTAGGGAATATTTTCCTGCTACAAATCTAAGGACTATTTTAAGAGTTAATCTTATGGGTTATGAGTCATTTAGCTAGTAAGTAGTAACATCCAAGTTTTTCTACTAGTAGTTCTTTGGCATTTTCCCCCGAGGCATCGAAGAATGGGAAAATGAACTCATTTACCATGCAAAAAGAGGAAGAACCGGAATTTGTGAGTGTAGGGGGAGACAACTGAACATGATGAGCGTACAAGCTTAGCCATGTTCATGACAAGCTTCTAGCAAGTTTTTCCTACTTATTATTTAGCTTGCAATAAATCCAAGGCTTAATGTAATTAGTTTATGCCTTCACTTTTAAAGATTTAAAAGCTAATATCTAGTGGATTTGAAGTTTGAATATTAGCATTTGTAAATTTTTTTCTCGTCCCTAAGTTATCAATTCTTTTATACCAAATATATATATATATATATATATATAGATAACTTGCAACCGACAATGGGATGGAGCTTGAGGATATGTGATGGGTCAAGCTTTTCTTTTTTTCTCTTCTGCTTGTTTTGTTGCTCATCAAAGTTGGAAGAGATAATGAAAAGAAATCGGGTGTTAATGATGTTTGAGCAAAACATAAACTGGAGGACAAAAGCCCCTACATTCTCAGCTAAACCGACATCCCCTTTTGGTTGCAAACACATGCTTACCCAATCCTCTAAATGCAATTAATGTTCAATCAAATTATACGTACAGATCCAGTTTTGTCCAAATTTTGTTGTAAATGGTATATCAATTATTGACTCTCTTTCTTCCGCTTTTTCTTTCACCCTAAAGTAGTAGATCAATCAAAAGTTAAAGTCCGATTTGTAAATTGAAATCAAATATGAATTATTATTTATTAATAAAATATTTTATTTAAATTTAATTAAATAATATTTTAATAATTTAATAATATAATAAATAATGAAATAGATTTTCAAGCTAGTTTGCACTCAATTTGAACTAGGTCTGAGAAAAAAATATTTAAAATTTTTAAGTTACAGTCTGATCCATGAATACATTTATTTAAAAGGATGTTATGTAAAATTTTTTAAATTTTAAATATAATTTACTTAAATACATGTATATATATATATTATATACTTACCATTAAATTCTCATAAATATTTGGAGATAATTGAATTAAAGGAAATGTAAAGAATTAATTATTTTTTTATAAATTACTTTTTTATTTATCCCCCCATGTTCCAACTTATAAATACATACTTCAATGTTAAAAAAAACCAAGGAACTCATTTTCAAAATAAAGAATTATAAATATATGTAAAATTATAAATATATAAATATATGTATGTAAATGCTGAATTTGACTAATAAAAAAAAGGCTGTGAATGCTTAACAAAAAAAGCATTTATAAATCACTTATATTATCTAAATGGACTGATTGAGATTGCATAAGATTACACTACCGTATATCATGCTGATATTTAAGTTTAAATTCAATTAATTTATTAAGTATTTTTAAAAATTAATATTTAAAAATATTTGAATTTAAATTTAATTTTTTTAATATATTATTTATTTTATTTAAAAAAAAAAAAAACCAGCTTACAGCTAGCCCGTCAAATTTCAACATAAAAAGCTGCAGTGCTCAAAACTCCCACGCATTTCTGAAGTGAAAGTATCCAAAGCACGGGATCCCAGATGATGATGGAAGAAGAGACCACCATTATGGCGGCAATCTCTACCCTCCGCCCTTCTCAGCTTTCAGATCTCAGCTACTCCATCTTCTCCCTCTCTTTCCACCACCGCCGCCGTCTTTGCTTCCTCCTCTCCTCCCCTTGTCTCTTCTCTCTTACCCTTCACCACCTCCACACTCTCTCACTCCCTCAAAAGACCCTTCTCATTGCCCGCCACCTCCTCTTTTCCCTCCACCACCTCACACGTCACTTTCAGCCTCCACCACCACTACTCCTACACCCTTCCGCCGCCATAAATCGCCGCGACCTTGACGCTGTTCTCCTCCTCCTCTTTCTTTGTGAAGCATACCAAGATAACCCGGAAGCGCTGGAGAGACCTCACGCTGAATGGCGCGAGGTTTTAAGTAGTATATGCTCCAATTCCATGTTAAAGATCACCAGCATTACTGGCATCTTCGATGGTGCTGCTTTGATTCCATATATTGAAATGCTGACAAGATGCAAAAGGCTTGTTAGAAAAATGGGTTGTGGTGGGAAAGAAGGGACGGAGGTGGCGGCATCACCTGCAGCGGTGGTGGCGTTACCGGCGGTGGAGGTGAGAGGGGGCAGCGTTGAGTGTGTGATATGCAAAGAGGAGATGAGAAAAGGAAGAGACGTGTGTAAGTTGCCATGCCAGCACTTGTTCCATTGGATGTGCATATTGCCTTGGTTGAAGAAGAGGAACACCTGCCCCTGCTGCAGGTTTCGGCTCCCCTGTGATGATGTCTTCCGTGAGATCCAACGGTTGTGGGAAGTCCTGGTCAAGGCCAGTGGCAAAAGTCTTGATGCGGACTGGCCATGATTGAATTATGATGATACGTGGGAGAATCAGGATGGTGGACCATGGGCGATATTTAGAGTATTGGGAGAAGGGTTTTTGTTTTTAGTGAATGGATGAGAAGAATTGGGTGAAGATGATCACTTGTTTTTATGATAAGGACACATGTGGTTCGGTTTAGATAGGTTCTTAATGATTTTAATTATCTTCCATTGTCAAAAATTTATTGTTAGTTTAGTTGTATTTTCTTTTATGCATGTATTGTATAGCAGCAAAATAAACTCGGCTTTAGTCCAACAGCATGCATTCAATAGATTAGAAGTGCAAATTTAACACATACAATACTTTCTCTTAACTCCGATTTAGTCCAACAGCATCAGGAAAATTTGGAGATCAATTCTCAGTACTTGTAATCATTTCCTTTATTTTCATACTGTAGCTCTTATATATATATATATATATATATA
>JBBYHK010000013.1:11638565-11668655 GCA_038382065.1 Adansonia grandidieri | reverse complement strand
TACTTGTGCGCCTTTCCTTTATTTGTATACTGTAGCTCTTATATATATATATATATATATATATATATATATATATATAACAACATTAGATTTTTGCTGAAACTTAGAAGAAAGAAAGCCCTTTGTATACGTAGATTGCACTACTAGGAGAATGAATGACGGAGAAGGTTAAATAGATTTCAATGCTGCTAATATCTTTTATTATCAAGTTAATGAATTATTGTTAGTCGGTTGTTATCTTCTTGTTGTGTAATCCTATGTCTAGCAGAAAATTATAAACCTTGGTTTTTGCTGAATATTTAGGAGAAAGTCCATGAGTTATAACTATCAATCTAATACCTGCAATAATGCTCAAATTTGCTTGCGGCTTATGTCTACTTTTCTACTTTTAACTATTCGGGAGATCCAATCATAAATCGATATTTTGATGCACACCATGCTTCTAAATATAGCCCTAGTATGTTATGAGCAGCTTTCTACTCTTTATAGTAGACTAACTTGCTTATTTGGATGAATAAAAATCTCATTAATTTTAAAAAAATCGAAATTAAGATTTAAAGATAGGTTCGGACACTATAAATGTCGCCTAGGATTTCTTGCTCTTCCAAAGCACCTAGTTTAAGCTAGCTTGAAGATGTCAAATTGATTCTAACTCAAAGTTTAATTCAATTAATTTATACAATTATATTTTTAAAAAATAATATTTAATAATTTTAAATTTTAACACTTATAACTCTATTTTTTATTCTCGAATTTAAGCTTCATTTGTAAAAAAAAAAAAGAATCTGGTTCACCTGGCCCGTCTACGAGTTAATTAATTGATGGGTTCCTTCCCTAAATCGAACTCATTTTTTATCGATGGGCCAACTACTAAAAAGACCCAATCCACTTCATGGTATTACTTACATATCAAAACTTAGAAGAACATGTCCAAAAGGACCAAACCTGGCTTGACTAGCCCGGGTTCAATTAGGCCGCACCTTTTATTCAAAGTCCAAAATTCTTGTTGGGCATCACATCCAATCTTTTCTTCTCTCAATTTCTTTTATTCTATTTGTTGCGTAAAAACAATGGCATAATTCTAAATGTGAATACAATATATTTATTAGATATTTTGTATTCTTATCATATTTTTTTACACCGTATCTTAAATTACATTATTTTTAACTCTTGATTGAACCCTTAATTTATTTATAGATTACTAACTTTGAACACTTCAAAATGGAAGATGATCTAAAAATCAAATTGGGGAGGTAAAATCTCCGAATCAGTCTGTCATTTTTTGTTATATATTAGACAACACAACATAATATGTATAAATGTAAATAAAAAAATGTAAAATCATCTAAAAAATAAATGGGCCTACTCAGCAACTCTCTAAAGAAGATTAAGAAGGAAAAAAAACCAAAACAAAAACAAAACAAAGGCCCACTTCGTGACAGTGAGTGTGCTTAAAGTTATAGCATTTGGCCATTTATATTCATCACAAAGGAAATAAGTTGAAACAAAGGAATAAATAAATAAATAAATAAATAAAATACTAGTGCAATATAAACAAGAGGTTTACTTTTGCTAAAACTGGGTTACATTGAGTGAAGTGCAAGCCAATTTTCCCATGCTGTAGAATCATGGAATCATATAAATTATTTATGCCTTATGATTGAATAAAAAACATTAGTCATTTCCAGCTTCACTTGGCTTTGCTCATTTTTTTGGGTTATAATATTAGGTTAAACTGAAATTTTTTTTATTAGAAAGTGTTTGATTCATCATCCAAATATATCATAAAACTATAATTAATTTTGATTTACTAACACCTATAAATTGTAATAACTATATCACTTATATATATATATGTATATATAGGGTTCAAAATTTCAAGATTATACTCGATAAATACAAACAAAAATTAAATTTATGGAGAACTAGAAAATGGGTTTTCTTGGCAATTAAAAAAATTTTAAACTATTAAATACATTGATGGTGAAGTATAAAAATCTCACTAAGCGAGATTAATAAAATGATTCGTGTCTTATTTATTTAATTTTTTAAATGTACAATGAGAAAGCTATGTTATCTAGATTTTCTTTTTTCTTGAAATGTTTGTGTTCGATATATTCGAATATGATTTATAAGATTTATGAGTATGAAGTTATAATCATTCAAATATATATAAAAAAATTAAACATGAAACATAATCATATCAAGAGTCATCCATAAGTTGGGCTAAGCCGAGCCGAGGCCCGAAGACTATCCAAAAATTAACAAAAAAATAAAAAATTTATTTATATATTAATAATTAAATTTAAATAAAAATATATTTATTATTAAATAATAATCAAAATTATACTAAATCAAATTTTTAAAAATTTTATCTAAATTTTAAATCAAACGAATAATTTGATTTATAAACGGAGCTATCCATATATTTGAACCCAAGAAGAAACTAAATAGATGGAGAAAGATATTTCAGGGGCATCACGTGACATATGCATTCAGCTACAAAAGCATGGCATCCCGTGATGCTATTTCAAAATTTGAAACCATTCAAAATCCCCCGGGCTAAGCAATGTAAATAATAAAATTCAATAAATGCTGCATACCTCTCTGAATCTCTATCTGTCACATGTATCTGTTCTTGTGGTGTTAAAACAAAACCCAAACTTGTCTTTACTCATGGGGTTAATCACCTCATTTTTTTCTCAATTTGGAATTATATTTTATACCAGATAAAATGTGTGGAAACTAAAACAAACCAAACGAAAAATACTATGAAGAATCATGATTTGGTTTCTGATCATGATATTGCAGTGGAAAAGTTAATGGCTGTAAAAAATGGTTATAGTTTTCTTTTTAAGCATAGGTATGAACTGCAATTAATGCAGATCAAGGCATTCAATGGAATTTGGTTAAACTTTTAACAGTTTGACTCCTTCATACTTATGTTACGTGGATTTAGATATCGGTATCAAACATTAAAATATATCTATATAATGTCTGACTTGTTTTTTTGTTTAAAATTTTGAACTTGCAAAATCAATTAAACATAATCGGATTAGTTGATAGAAATTTCCCTTGGCTGAGACGCATGTGAAAATCTCAGCAATAAAAGTGTAGGATATTGATTAGTATGTTACTCAAACTTCGATATATTTATTTTTATTTTTTTAATTTTATATGAATTTAAAAAAAATTTAAAAGATCATATTTTTAATATTATATCTGAATATATATCAAATATGAATGTCTCGAATGCTTGGGCATACGGAGGTTGATTATTTATAACATTGCATAAAGCCAACGGAGGAGAAGAGAAACAGTCCAAGCCTTGACCTTGGATTTCCAACACTGGTAGCTGCCTCTGAGTCATTTGTTTTGGCATCAGCAAAGGTTCTTCTTCCTAAGAAGAGCTCCATTGTTTATTTCACCCAAGAGCTTACTTTCTGCTCCCATTTTTGTTGTAACTGCTTATCGAGTGAGCTCAGATCTGTTTGTATTCATAAAATGATAACTGAATCAAAGGTAACATTTTAGTGTTCAAGGAAGGTCATTGTAAGGAGCTTCAGTAACAGGCTAAAGTTACAAAGATCATTGCAAAAACTGCAAATGATTGCTTGCAACAAAGAAGACAACAAATGGAGGTGGGCTCTTCATCCTTTTTTTTTTCCCCATTTCCGCTTGTCAACTGCTTCAATCTTGATAATGTAAAAAATGGGTTCCTTCTGTTATCTTCTCTCAGTGAAAAGAAGACGGGAGGAGATGGGTTGAGGACTGTGGAGTGCTTGAGAGGAAGGCTTCTTGCTGAGAGACAAGCATCAAGGACCGCTAAAGAAGATGCTGAACTTATGGGAAGTAAGGTTAGATTTTTGTTCTATCAATTTAGGTTTTTTAAAGCACTGATTATGTTTCAATATACTTAAAGAGAAAAGAAAAAAAAAAAAAGACCTGAAATTTCTTGAACTGCAGCTAGTTCAACTTGAGAACAAACTTAAGGAAGAGACCAAATTAAGGAACAAAGCCGAGAAGAGGCTCAAGTTGCTGAGGAAGAAGCTTGAATCCCTCAAAATATTGCCTGGTTTGGAAGAAACAGAGCTGTCAAGTTCATCTGAGAACTGTGCTGTTTCTAGTAGTGTTTCATCTGCAAGTAGTTCATCTGCCTGCAAGTCTCAAAATGCAGTTCCAGAAATCAAAAAAAATGTGGAGGAAAATGCATCAGACAGCAATATATCTATAAAAAGCCTTGAAATTTCTTCCTGTGAAGAAAATTCAACTTCTCCAGAGACTACTAAATCTGGTAAAAAAATTTCTTCACATGAATCCAGCAGTAAATCAAGTTCAAACCATGAAGTTCCTAGGATTGATTACAAAAGGTAACCCCACTTTGATTCCCACAATTTTTATATCTAATATACTATAATTAAGTTAACTTGATCTGTTTATACCTTTCATTTTGATCAGTTCTTCAAGCTTGAAAGCTTCAACAATGGAGATTAACAGGAATGGAAGAAATGATCAGAATTATGAGGATGAGGATAGTGTTGATAACTCATTGGCATTGGTCCCTCTAAATCTACCAGAAAACAAGCTGGCCTCTGAGATAAACATTGCTAGCAAAAGTATAGGAGAAGTTCTTGACACTCTAAAGCTTGCCAGGCAACGAATTCAGAACTCAATGGAAAGAAGACAAATGATTAGAGTTGGGCCATCTTGAATTCATACAAGTATTTATAAACAGTAATTATTGTCCCATTTTAGATAATAAAACAAACGTATGATAGATAATGTAAAAAGTGCATAAAATCACTTGTAATTATATTTTCCTTAATCAGGTTGTCTGGTTGATGTTAAAATGTTCTTACATAGCATGTGATGTAGGGATGTTAACGCTTCATTTTAGTACCATTGACTTGGGCCCCAAAGTTTGGCCATTTGCACTTTTTCATGTCCTCCATTTTAGGTCAGACTGAGCTTAAAATAGTTGGATCAGGGTCGCAGTCGATGTAGTTTACTGATATGTGATTCAATCCGCATTATTCGATCCATTCAGTTTGGTTTGTTCAGTTTGAGTTGTGTTGGTCAAATCAATTTAAATATATTTTTTAACTGAATTAATAAAAAAATTGACATTTATTTAAAAAATAAATTTCTTTTTATTTATACCTTTACCAACTTCATAGTCCATTATAAGAAACTCATATACAACCCAAATTCAAACCCATAACAGTAACCCATAAACCAAAGAAACTAATTAAATTGATTGAAATTTTTGAATTTTTTATTAGTTCGATTTTAAAAGTTTTGGTTGATTAATTCGATCGTTTTTAATAAATTAATTTGATTTAATCAATTTTCAAACTTTTAAACCAAATCAACTGGATGCTTACCAAACTCTGATTGATAGCTTCCCACGATTCCCTTGGTTCATGCCTTTTGACCCTGAATGAATGAATGAATCAAGCCTGGCGCATGAGATGTTAGCTAAAACTAGGTGGAAAATCTTACAATTATAACACCCTTATTCTTGAAAAGCTGAAACATGACAGCTTAAATTGACAATGTAATAAAGTATTTGGCTTAAAACGTAGTTTAACCAAAAGAAACATTGATCGAAATCCGATGAACATGCAACCATATTCCCTTGGCTGACCTATTGCAGTTTGGTCGGTGGCAGGATTCACATGCAGCTGCTGATCACGTGTTTTTTTATCAAAATCTATGTCATGCTTTGCCAAGAAAGAAAGAAAAAAGGGCATTCCTTGGGGCCTAATGTATTTCTTAAAAATTCTCGAAAAAGAAGTCTTCAAAATTTTTTCTTTGAGAGTTCTAAAATTGATGTTCAAACATTACGGTGTCCTGGTAGGCTGCTACTGTATCGTTTTTAAGGGCATTCCTTGGGGCCTGAGGGAGCTCCTCCAAAAGTGAGGTCAAAACTGAGAAGGGCTCGGACAGACTGAATCTTAAGTCCTAATAATCAGCCCATTTGAATTTAATGATGGACTTGGGGCTAAACCCAAAGAACCAAGAGCCTAGAAGAGAAGCCCTCCCTTATCTCCTACCCCCCCCCCCAAAAAAAATAAAAAAGGAAAGAGCCCTCACCATTAACTAGACCATAAGATTAATAATATGAAAAATAACACAAGTAGGATTTTATTATGTGAATGTATGAAAGTACTAAAGCTTATATAAAAATATATGACATTTTAAATACGTGATATCAAAAATAATATAAACATGATATAGTCATGTAATGATCTCATAGCTTTTAGGCTAACCACTGAGGCAAAAGAACATAGGAAAAACACAGAGACTAAAAAAACGAGGCAAGGAACAATGAACAATGTTGTACAATAACAAAAACAACAATGTCAGAAATCAGTGATTTAAATCTCAACTGAAAAAAAAAGAAAAAAAGAACAAAAACAAAACACCCCTCAAGATCCGGCAAAAAAACTCCAAACTTTCCTCTTATCCATTGCTTCTGTTAATCACTTTGATCTTCAGACCAAACTTTTGTCTCTTATCAAATTCCCAAGGTGCTTTTCCAGCTAAGTCTGTTGCTGAAACATGGCGCATAGTGAAGGGACCAAAAAAATTTAATCCAGATTCAAGGTACAGAGACAGCAGCACACCTCCATATTCTCTGAAACTTACTTAAAAACTATTCCTTTCTTGTCTCAAACTACACACTTCTGCAGTTGAGTTAGCCCATACCTAACTTGGTCCTTATCTGAGAATTGGTCAGAGTAACTCAGAAATAATGGTGTCTGATTCTTGGTTATATCATAGTTCCAAGTATTGGGGTTTCAGTATTGAGAAACAAACAGAAACTTGATCCCAGGATTGAGTCTTGCTTCTTCTTCCTTTATCAGGTTTTTTATGAATATTTTTTTTTCTGGTTCAGATTGAAGAATACATGTGAAATATTTGGTTCAACTGAAAAATGGTTAAATCATCCTGTTGGAAGCCATCCGTCGAGGGTGATTCTGGTGGGCGTCTTGATGGTTTATTGTGGTATAAAAATTTGGGGCAACATGTTTATGGAGAATTCTCAATGGCCGTGATTCAAGCCAATAGTTTGTTGGAGGATCAAAGCCAACTCGAATCAGGGTCGTTGAGTTCGAGTAGTTCTGGTCCTTACGGTACTTTCATCGGTGTGTATGATGGACATCGCGGACCTGAGGCTTCCCGCTTCATCAATCACAACCTTTTTTGTAAACTCAAGTGTACGTCCGCTTTAGCTATTCCTTCAATGTGAACTTGGACTAGGCAATTTTGTATATCCGTTCTTCTTCTTGTTGTTGTTGTTGATACCATTGTTTGAGCTATCTAGTAATAGCAGACTAATCATTTAGTTATGACTTTTCTCATGCATTTCCATCAGTTTTTGCTTAATCAAGCATCGGTAGAGGTCGATCCAGTTCACTCTGAATTATGTTTCCCCTTGATTTGCAGCATTTGCATCTAAGAATCAAGAGCTATCAATCAATGTTCTTAGAAAGGCTTTCTTGGCAACAGAAGACGAATTTCTTTCCCTTGTAAGGAAACAGTGGCTAGGTAAGCCAAACATGGCTTCGGTCGGATCATGCTGTTTGACGGGAGTGATTTGCCATGGACTGCTATACATTGCAAATGTTGGTGATTCCAGAGCAGTATTGGGCAGGTCAGTGAGAGGAACTAAGGAAGTTATAGCAATGCAATTATCCACCGAACACAATGCAAGCATTAATGCTGTAAGAGACGAGCTTCAGTCATTGCATCCCCACGATCCGCAGATTGTTGTGATGAAACATAAAGTTTGGCGTGTCAAGGGCCTGATACAGGTTGAACTCTCTAAGTCTTTCTTCCTCCTTTTTGTTTCTGGTAAATGTTTAAATGGCTGGACTGAAAATGAAATCTTTGCAGATTTCAAGATCCATTGGTGATGCATATCTGAAGAAGGCAGAATTCAACAAAGAGCCTCTCCTGCCCAAGTTTAGACTGCCCGAATCCTTCCAAAAGCCCATACTTAGTGCTGAGCCATCATTGTTAGTACATAAACTCCATCCTGACGATCAATTTCTCATATTTGCTTCTGATGGTCTATGGGAGCACCTAAGCAACCAGGAGGCTGTCAAAATTGTCCGGACCAACCCGCGAAATGTAAGTTTCCAAATAACTCAAACATGTTGGCTGAGCACCCAAAGAAAAAAAAAAACTGTTGAGCATGTCTTTACTCTTGTGTTTGCATCCCCTTTTTTATGCAGGGAATTGCCAGGAAACTAGTTAAAGCTGCACTCAAAGAAGCAGCAAGGAAAAGAGAAATGAGATACTCAGACCTGAAAAAGATCGACAGAGGGGTGAGGAGACATTTTCATGATGATATAACCGTCATAGTTGTGTATCTGGATTCCCATTTGATCAATGGGAGCTCCTACTACGACTCTCCTGTATCAATAAAAGGTGGAGGAGGACTCACCACCGCCACCGACGCTGTCTCATAGGCAGCAAAGATTGAGAGTCAAATTTCACAAAACTTATCCTAAAATTGCCATGCAAACAGGGGACCAACTTTATTTCAGTGAACTTCTGCAAGCATTTCCCATCAAGGGTAATCTGAACACATTGAGATTTCAGACTGTTTATTGCCAAAAAAGAATTTAGGATGAGAGCGGAGGATAATCTGTAGATATGGTTTCATGTAATTGAGTTGATTGGTCGGATCGCCTTCAAAATGTCTTGCTTAGCTACCACAGTTGATGAAATTATAATCCTTGTTTATCTTTATATTAAACACTAAAAGCCATAATTTAATATTGCATGGCAGTACTATCTCTTTTTCAAGCAAAGTTTGATTAAAATACACTAATACTCGGTATTTTGTTAGATCTAAATTTTCATTCGAATCTAAGTCTAAGACAACAATGCAATTTGATCGCCAAAATCTCTTGTATTTTAGGAAGGGCAAACCATCGACAGGGATATTTCCAATTTTATATATATATATATATATATATTTCCTACCATGGAAACCGCTGAAAATAACTTCTTTGGACCACCTTTATATCTCTCACTTTTGATCCTTCTGTTTCTTAATCCCCCCCCCCCCAACAACAAAGAAAGCCTAAAAATACTTCCCAGGAGACCATAGGAGTTACCATGCCAAGGTTTCTGTGCCAAGCCGGATAAGACAAATTATTTAAGATATTAATATTATATACTTATCTCAATTCAAAATATAAATTTCAAATTTTTTTTTATTTATAAATCAATAATCCAAACTCATTTGAACTGCCAATTTTTTATAAAAATATATTATTTTTTATTCAATCTTTAGTAAATTTACATTTTATTTCTTAATAAAGTTCTTAAACATTAATAACTTAACATATTTTCTAATATTTACATTATCATATTTATATATATGTAAATCTTTATATAAAATAAATTATGTAATATATATAAAAATAAAATTATATTATATTATATAACAAAAAATAGATGGAACTAAATCAAAATCCAGTTCTTTATTCAAACCCTGTTAAATATTGATTGAGTCTATTCAAGCTTAATTAGATAGCATGAACCTTGAACAGACTAAAGCCGACCCATTCCAGAGAACACCATCAACTTAATTAAAAAATTGATGAACAAATAAAACAGATACTTTTGACTATAAGTTTAAAGAAACTATTAGATTTCTGATTCCCCCAATCATTGTTTAACCGGTCTTCCATACAAACACATCCAACCGAAAAAACAAATTCCAAAGAAGCTAGGTATTGTTAATCTGTTATGAACACTTCAAATTTAGACTTAAAAAAAAAAAAAAAAAACGAAATACTACATGACAAAACAACAAACTGACGAAACATTAAACACCCTTCACTTCCAGCACGAATTACCTTGCAGATTAGCCAAATTCAACAGGTGGAGACCAACGGAAGATAGCGATCACCTCAAGGGGGAGTGTTAACTTATCTCAAATACAAATCAGAGAATTCAGAAATTCTGAAGCAGTAACAGGCTCAGGAAAGAAAAAAAAAAGTTTTAGCTTTTGGATTACGTCTTCTCATCACCTATTGAATAGATCGTCTCCATATGCAATCTTCATTTTATAAAAGCATTCCTGATTTTCAACGTTTCTTGCATGATCAGATGCTGGACAGCAGTTGTAACATATCCGCAAACAACATTGCACTGATATTTTCTAATAGAAAGATCCTAACTAATTAAGTTGAACAAATATTTTAGCCACCAGTGTCATGACACATAGCACACATATGCATACAAACTTGCAAACAAATGCATGCAAGCCTGCAAACAAGAGCGCGAATTAACATGCATGCTCATGCACATAACTAGCAAATGTTTTTTTTTTTTTTTAAGGAAAAGGAAAAATGTCAAATCTATTTAAAAAGAACAAAAATAACCAGATGGCAGACAACAAAAATAATCTAAAGATAAGCCTCATTACAAAATCCCACGCTACAGCCTTTCTGATAATTTTTTAACCAAAATACAGAAAACAAAGTTATCCATGTTTGCTCAGACCAAAGGCATCAAAGATTATCATTTGTCCTACAGCCAAAGCCAAAGCCTCCCCCACGCCCCACAACCTACAAGCCTTAATTGCAAAAGCAAAATAAGAATAGAAATTTCTCTTCATATAGCTATTTAAAAATGAGAAATAGAGCCCCTAGAATTCCTAAGAATCACATACCATTAGCTATTTTAACTCATGGAAATTGATGTCAGACTCAATATGTATACTACTGCTGTCTCACACTTGATCATACCATGCAACTTAAAATAGTATAACATGCTGCCCGTATGTTACCACAACAAAGAAACAAATTGATTAATTTTTAAGAGGAATCTAATAACCACTCCACACTTTCTCAATTAAATTATCTAACGGGAAAAGTAAAAAATCTCTAGCCATTGCTCCAGAATTTCTAATGACCTTAGTAAGATTTGAGATAGGTTAACACTCCAGGTGGTTGCTGATTCCAATAGGCCTCACCAAATGGATAGACACCATAGCAGTGACTGAAACGAGAAAAAACACCTTCTGAACTGCCCAAAAAAAACTCCACTGCTTTAGAAATTCAACTGGATATGAAGGAGTACTGCATCTAAGAATTTTGATGCTAGAAAGAAAATATTGTAAAGAAGCCGCTGAGGGAATCACAAGCTGTTAGGACCCTAGACCTGACAAGGAAAAGAAAATGATAATGCAAAATATTAGTAACTACAATAAAATGAATGACCTATTTAAACAAGTATACTTGTGTACATAACTCAATAAATATGATATTAAAGCAAAGTACATCTCCAAAGATACCTTCTAATTATGTAGGCAGTTTATATTTAGAGGCTGCCACCAGCTTTTCCAGCAATAGGAGCCTCCTGAAAAAAGGGTATATAGAAATCAGAATCCTAGATAGCATCTTTAAAACACTTGGTTTTCTCCTATCTAAGAAATCTGCGAGATAGACAACTAATTGAGCCCTTACTGGTTTAATATTCCCCTCGCCATTCACCTGTGCTAGAGAACTTGACGGAGGATTTGAAAACCTGGAAAGACCAGAAAAAAAAATCTAATTTAAATCTCAATATGCGTAAACCTTTTTCAATAAAGATTTCTTTAGGCATTTATAGATTTCTAACAATGTATGAAACAGTGTTTTACAAGTGGAACATACCTGATTGCCCTTGCTTTTCTTTTTTCTCCTTCCACTGTATCAGGTTTGGAATGTGGTGCGAATCTGGCAAGACGAGCTTTCTTTTTGGCTTCCTCATTGGTGGCTGTAGAGGGTACAGGAAGCCCAAACCTAAGAACCCACAAAAAAGATTTAATAAACTGATTAAATGCAATTCCAAATGATATTATCACTGGGTGAAGGTGGTATGGATAAAAACCTCTCTGCTCTAGCCTTCCTCTTCGACTCCTCTGATTGCTTAGATGCTTCTGATCCATTTGAGGTGGGTGCACTGCCAAACCTGCAACATGATTGGTCCACAGTCAACAAACACAAGGAAAACTCAGAAATGGAGTTCAACATCCACAACCTTTAACATCAAGAAAACCCATCTATTACAACATCTATAACGAGCCACATAATTTCTCCCTAATCACATAAATGTAAAACTAGGCTAAGATTATTAAGCCTTCCCAGCCAAAAAACTTAGCCATGCCTATGAGGCAACTATGTAAGATTATGAGAGGCTTAGAATCATTTCTTGAGAACCAATGTATAAATTGATTAAACTAAGAGACAATAAATTTGAGAATTATGAGCTGCCAAGAGATTCTAAACAAATATAGAACGAGAACAAAACTCGAGAAACGAATTCAAGAGTACTAATCTAGGCTTCTCAACGCATCAAGAATAAAAAAATCACAAAATTACCAGAATAATCAGTTTATAAATAAATCAAAATGAAAATTAAAAAAAAAAAAGGAAAAAACTTCTCTTCAGAAATGCTCATCGACTAGGTATAAACCAAAAGAAAAACCCTAAATATTACCTAAAGGAAAAAGGGAAAATGGAATAATTTACCTTTCCGCCCTAGAATTACGTTTCTCTTGCTCGGACAACTGGACGGGTACGCCGAACCGCTCGGCTCGACGAATCTTCTTCTGGATATCGTTAACGGGACCGCTGCTATAGCCTGCGACCGAGCCCACTGTAGTCCCGGTTGTCTTCGAACGCTCGCTCTCCTTTACAGATACTTCAGCATTGGAAAGAGTAACATTGGTAGAAGGATCCGACTTATCCGTCGAAGGTGAATCGGAGTCCACGGGATTCTTAGGGTTTGGTTCTGCAGATGAATTGGCGGATGCAGGAGTATTGGTGACGGTGGATGTTGCGGTGGCGACGGGTTTCTGGCTGGCGGTTGCCATAGGAACGGCTGGTAGGTAGGAAAGTAGGGTTACGGTGCAGAGTAAGAGAGCGTGAGGCGTTGGGGGGCAGTCTCGCTGGATCTTTTCGTTTGCGAGAAGAAATGGGAAAGCGCTAGGATATTTTTCCTTTATGAGCTTTTTCTGAGGTTGAGGCTGACGTTTGATTGGTCAAAGCACTATTTACCCGGCCTTTTTTTTTTTGTCTATTTTTTCTTTCCGTACTTCTTCTGTTGGTAATTTTTACAATTTTTAATCATTTTTCAACCTAAATAAAGTAAAATTCCTTCTAATATTCCAAAATCTGAATTGAGCAAGATAGTAATAATATTGATAAAAATACATTCCGAGTTAATGTTTGAAACTAGATATTTATACTAATAAGTTATTAAGTTTGGTTAAAAAAATTTTAATTTAATTTAATTATTAATAAATCAAGTTTGAATAATTTAAATTATTAAGTTATATTTAAATATTTTAATATTTAATTTGAATAATTTACGAGTCAAATTTATTTTTTAGTATTAAAAATTTTTTTATTTAAACTTAAACACGAACATAAATAATTGAATATAAAATTAAGCATGAAAATTATATTTTTTACTAGATAAATAATTTTAATCTAATCCAATAAATTCGAATAATTTAATTTTATTTTATATTAAATTTAAACTTACTCAATTAGAATCAAATTATATTTTAAATCAAACTTCATTTCGAGCTTCATTTAATTACAACCTTGGTTGAAGAAAACTTTTAACTATATATTACAAGTTGATATTGAATTTTATTATTTATATTATATTTAAATTTTATATTTTATTTTTAATTTATTAATTTTTTTAACTAAAAAAACACTGACGGATTTGACAAAAAAATTATTATTTTTATTAAAAAATAATTTTATTCGATCACTTTGTCAAAAAATTAATAAAATTTAAAAATATATGATAATCTTATAATATAGTAACAGAATATAATATCGAATAATATGGAATTATAGTAAAGTAACAAATTTGATCTAAACCCAATATATTGACTCTTGATTTTTTTTTTTTTTTTTTTACCTTTAATTTAAAAATTTTCTGCGTTTCATTTAATTCTACGTGGTGGTTAAACAGTAGATGGCAAAAGCAAAGGTAAAAAGGATCAAACCTCAACAAGCAACAGCAACTTGAACAAATTAGACGTCATCGTTTTATTCTCGGTGGAATCTCAATTTCCCCTTCCTATGTTATGTTCAATTCTAAACTCTCCCATCGGCGGAGCTTGAAAGTTGAAACGCGAACTTCTACGGGATTAGCTTCTCAGTCGGTCACCACGGCGGTGGCATTGGAATCCCTCTAAATTTGATCTCAGAGTTGCGGCAATCTCGCCTCCGGTTCAATCTCCCAGGTGGACCTTACTCCGCTTTGCCAATCATCCTCGTCTCTCCACTGTCCATTCAGTGTCTCCGCCACACTCTTATATTTCACTTGTTAATTATTTAACTAACCTACTCGATTTTGATGATTTGGTTTTCTCCTTTCCCATTTTAATTTGTTATTACACTCACAGTTGTCCATAAACCGCCGCGCGATATGTTTCCCGTTGCTCGCTCTAGAGGAATAGAGCAGGAGGATCATTTGTCTACAGGTAATTAATTTGTTTCTATTAACTTTATGAATTTCATTGTTGTTGGAGAAAATGATGGATTTATGAAATAAATCTGCAGAAAGAGAAGAAGAGTACTTCGCATTCTTGTGCTGATTGAAAGGACAAACTTTGGGGGAAATGAAACTTATGCATCGTCTGTTAAAACTGTTGCTTTCTGGGGTCGGGTTTTCTCAAAATTATTGTTGCTTATCCTTTATTCAAATATATGTGTTGGTTTAGTCATTCTAAGGATTGAATTTCATTTTGGTTATTAATCCCTATATCTAAAATATCATATAAGAATTGAACGACAACACTAAGCCACCGCAGCAAAATATTCTAGTGCCTTGCCAACTCCCTCATTCAATTGCAATCTTTGATGTTTTGTTGAAACATTTGAGGTAATTTCTTTGCATTGGTTAATGCTTGTGATCAAAGTTCTAACTCCTTTTGCTTTTTTCATTTGCAACTACTTATTATGGCAATATGGACTAATAACAAAACAGGAATGCATTTGGAAAGTAAGTCATCCTACAACTTTTTTCAATTTCTCTATTCTTGTTTACTTTATCACATCATATGTTGTGTGGACTAGCAAAATTTTTCTCATTCTGAAACGCATTTAATCTCCTTCACTGAGTTCAATTAATTCTTCATTCTAACAGGCGTCGAAAATTTTGGGCAGGCCACTCCTTTGCTTCTCACTCTAGCAGTTATTGAGCTCAGTGATATAGCATTTGGTATCGCCTGTAGGTTCTTATGATTACTCATCCAGGCCTGGCATATGGACTTTTCTGGTTAATGATCTGACAAGGATAACGATGCAATTTTTCATTTTCTTCAGGTTGATTCAATACCAGCTCTTTTTGGTGTTACATGGGATCCTTTCATAGTTTTTTCATCTAATCTCATCATCGTCTTAGGTAATTCTTGTTCTGTCCTCTCGATATAGATTTCTAACTCTCATAGTGGAGGATTAGTTTACTACATTGCTCGGTTTAAGGTCACTTTACACAGTAATTGCTAAGGTTATGGCAGGTTTGGAATAGCTGCAGGCTGCAGGTCTAGTTTTACTCTCTTCTTTAGACTTTCATTTGCATATCTTAGACCTAATACAAGTAAGCTGTATAACTTAACATAGGTTGTACATTGAAGAGAATTTAACGAATCATCATTACATATAATTGAAGATAATAAAAAAATACATCCATGAAACTCGTACAAATTGGTTCATCTCAATTTTCTGTTGCCAATTTCTAATTCTTACACAGTTTATTGTCATATGTTGAAGTGCAAATTCGTACTGACAACTTTTATACTGATTTTTCTTTTTCCCTTCTTTTGTCAGCCTTCCATTGGACTTGTTCTAGGTTTCATTGGGTGCAAAAATGATCCTCGATTCTTTGGTTTTTACCTTTGATCTGTATCAGTTAATATAAAATCTCTTTTAAAATGACAAAGTTAAGCTTTATGTGCTTTTCAGCAGGATTTCAAATATCTACAGAGGCGCTGCTTGGTTTTGTAGCGACAAGTATTAGTACTGGAGTGCTGAAGTGCTGGAGTGCTGTCGAGTTTAGCAAAGAGGCTGACTAGCTAACATCAAGTGCAAGAGCAGGTGAAGGTTCTGCATTCTGTATGTTTATTCTTCAGTATAAGTGCACTCAAATTGCTGCTTATTCTTTGTTTCTCACCTCTCATCGACCATCAATGAAGACTAGTGATAGCTATTTGATTCCTCCATGTCTTTTCTTGCTCTCCCCTGATGTACTTCTGGCGTGATGTGAAATGAATGTTTTCTGAAAAAGCTTGAAAAGAGTAAGTTACTAGTATTACTGGGAATAAATGACTCAAAGAATGCTATTTACAGGAGAACATTATTGTAACTAATGACTTAAAACAATTTAAATGCATCCAACACTTCGTCACTGCTCGCGATTACTCCAACTCTCTCTCTCTCTCTGTGTTCTGTGCCTCCATGTTTGTCAGGAACGACTGGAATGTTATTATTCTTGGTAAATTAGCCTTGGCTTTTACTGCTGTTTTCTTTCCTCTTATCTTCCCGTTATAATAGCATCAGTTGCACAAGCAGAGTCTTCTATTTCCTGGTGTTCGTCTGAAACGTGTTCTGTCGTATTTATTCTGTTATTTTCATATTTATTAGAAGTGTTATATTTCGTGTCATGTTTTGGTATTATGTTCAGATAATGAGGTCTATTCAGTTCTCTCTGATTAGCGTTGGGTTTTTTTTTTTTTTTTTGGTGGGACAGACTGCTAGCATTTGGCATCTAAAAATTTGAAGCGTCCTTTGGGATAATGTGTTAAATTTAGCGCCCATAACAACTTTTACGGTACGTATGATTAATTGAAATGGATTGAACTTGTAATATAATAATTATTCTGTGGGAATGGAATAAAATAGGACACTCATAATAGTAGTTTGGTTTAGTAGAATTGAATATTACAGGATTGAAATTCTCGACAAAATGATCCGAATCTTTTAAAGTAATACAGTATTATGTTCAAAGCTAGAATAGCCATTCAATGACGAGGTGCGGAATAACTATTCTTAGAGATTGAGGCATAAGGTCGGAATTGGTCATTCCATCGAATCGCCATTCTGTAAACCAAATAATTGTATTAATATAACATGTTGAATGATCTTAGAATGATATAGCTATTCAATTGACAAAACATGCTATTACTTTGTAATTTGATCCATTATTACAACCTTAATTAAGTTCTAAACATTGAGTTTAATTTTATTAATTTACGCAATTAATAACATTTAACGGATTTAAAATTTGAATAACAGTATTTTTAATTCTGCAATTATTTTTCTTATTTGTAGACCGCAGCCTTCTTTGTAAAACTACTTACATATTTAATGTGATTTTGACAATCTAATAATTTCACCTAAATTAAAGATCCAATGGAGAAAATAAAAAAATTAAGAATTAATTTATTATAATGAGGTGATAAAAGCTTAGGTAATAATTTAATTTTTATTTAATGATTTTTTTATTAATTTTAATTTACTTTGGATTTTGAGCAAGGAGGTTACAGTAAAGGAAAAAAAACAACGGAGTTCGCAAAATTAGGGTGTCAGTTCAGTTCCAGTCTGACAAAAACATGGAGAAGGGTTATTTCGCCATTTTAAAATGACAATTTGTAAGGACAAGCCGTGATGACGCGGAATTAAAATGATTAAGTCTAGTGGAGCCCACTCAGCCAAATTCAAACGGTCAAACTCGACACTACCGTCTTTGGCTCACAGTTAAAAGCACCTGCCTCTCCATCTACCGCTTCAAAATTCAACACGTTGCAGAAACTCGTCACCTACGTCGTACACGTCATCATCAATCTAAAAGTCCGCCTGTGATTCTAAAGTCGCCCTGAAACAAAAAGCCCGCTAACGCACACGTGCCGATCAGGTTTTTAATTGTAACGACTACTGAACGGGAAACATAATTATTCGAAAAATTAGCAGCTTCAACTAGCAGCTTAAGCTTACTCACGAGATTAGAAAAAACTAAAAATTTAGTTAGCGGAAATAAAAAAACATCCTTAGATCTTCCGAATCATACGAATTAAAACCAAAATTTTGTTAATCATCAAAACAGTTTAGGAAAAAAAACAAAAGTGAAATCAATTTGCAGCTTAATCAAACACGGCAATGACGGAGTCGAACTTGAGTCTCCTTCAATCTCTGGAACCAACGAGGTACTTTGAGTTTTCTTGTTCCTACATTTGTCTTTTAAAACCCTGATTTCTCTCTTTTTATTTTTGACAATTTCTAGATTTTAGATTTCAAACTGCTTCAGTTAGCAAAATTTAAAAGGGGAAAAAAAAAAAGAACCCAACTAAATGAACAAATAAATGTAACCTGTTTCATAAATTAGTCACCTTTTTCAAGCCTGCATTATTTTGCTTTTGAATGTTTTTTTTTTTTTGGGGGGGGGGGGGGTGGGGTGGGGTTATTGGTTTATTTTTAGATGGATTTTGTAGTTTCTTTTGGGGTAATGTAAAGTTTAGTGACAAAAGAGTGGTGGGTTTTGTTTTTTTATTTATTTATGAAATATTGCACGAGTTTAATTTAAAGCAAAAGAAAGCTATGGGCTGTTATGGAATTGCAAGTGTTTGTCAAGTATGTTGTTGTCCTTGTTGAGCAGGCGCTCATTGGAGAGTGATTCCAGGCAAGTTTCAGGTTTTTCTTTTTTTTTTTTTTTTTTAATGCCCTTTGCATATTCATTTAGTGTATTTTAAGATTGATAACTTTATAAAATTTATCCTTTTTGGTCTAAATTTCTGGTCATTCTGATGTTGAACTTGTTCGTAGTCAAGATCTTTGAGTTATGGCTTTTCTCTTTTATATATATATATATATATATATATCCTTTTTAAATTCTTTGTTTTTGGGTAGTTTAATTGTTCCCCTCGTTTTAATTTGCGTTTGAAGATGTGCACAATAATGTGAACAGGGATGCCTATGGATTTGCCGTGAGACCTCAACACGTGCAATCATATAGACAGTACATTAATGCCTACAAGGTAGAAATTTCGATCTAGGTTTGATTCTTGTATTCTAATGATCTATTGCTTGCATTTACCTTAAAAATATTTCAATATAATATCTATGGTCAGCTTTGGTTATTGATATGGTAATTCACTATACCAGGAAGAGGAAGAGGAAAGATTGGAGAAATGGAAGATCTTCCTTGAACAGCATGTGAAACATATGGAACCATGCCTTTCCAAGGAGGAAGATAGAAAAACATTGCAGGCTGAAGCTACGGAGCTCAAAAGTAATGCTCTTGCTGAGGAGGAAAATAAAGAGACATCGCACATGGAAGCAACTGAGGCAAATGAAGAGGCTACTATTAAAGCGGAAGATGAGACTGCTGAGAAGGAACACAAGGTGACATCACACGCTGAAGCTACCCGATTGAATGAAGAAGTTGCTTCCGGGGAGCAATATAAGGAGTCATTCCAAGGTGAAGCTTTTAAAGTCAAAGAGGAGGTTGCTTCTGTAGATGAAAGCAAAAGAAAATTGCAGATTGAAGCCACCGAGTTAAAAGAAGAGGTTGCTTCAGAGAGAAGCAGTGAAGGAGATGCTCCAGCTGCGAAGCCCGACTCTGCTGGTTCAACACAAAGTGAAACAGAAAAGCCTGATTCTGCTGGTTTGCCAGAAAGTGAAACAGAAAAGCCTGTTTATGCTCATTCAACGGAAAGTGAAATAGAAAAGGAGGTGCGGCTTGCAGAGGAAGCAAAGACATGTAAGATTGAAAGATGGGCTAATACGAGACCGGCTATTTGTGCCATTGAGAATCTGATGAATTCAAGGGTTAAGAAGAGAAAGAATATGAATGAAAGTGGAGGCCATCTTCCATCAATAAAAGAGGCAAGATTTCCAGAAGGAGAATCTGAGGATGAGTTTGAGGAAAAGGTCTGTCTTAATGAGATCTCAGCCAGGGAAGAAAGTAATGCAGGCAATGGGCCCTCTCAAGAATCCCCTCTTCCATGGAAAGAAGAGCTGGAGAGCCTTGTTCATGGAGGAGTGCCAAAGGATCTCAGAGGGGAGGTGAGGTTTAAACTTCTCTTTTTGTTATTGTCCTAGTATTTATTTATTGAAAGAAGACTTGTTTGCTATAATATGGTCATCGCAGATATGGCAAGCCTTTGTAGGTGTTAAGGTACGCCGAGTGGATAGATATTACGAGGATTTGCTGGCTCAAGAAAACTATGATGATGATCAACATTGTAACTCATCCGCTTTGTTCAGAAAACGGAGAAAACAAATTGAGAAGGTTATTAGATGCAGGAATTTATTTGTTCAATCTTTTAAATTTGTAGGTGCTACATCTTTGCTTTATATTGTTTTTACATTTCTCCCTAGGCTAACTTGATTGTTTATTTTCAGGATTTACTGTGGACTTTTCCAGGTCATCGAGCTTTGAATGATAATGGTAGGGATTCCTTGAGGCGCTTACTTTTAGCATATGCTCGGCATAACCCCTCTGTTGGTTACTGTCAGGTAATTGATGAATTAAAAGTTCTTTTCCCCTGAATTTAGTTGAACTGTCACCAATGTTTTAGTATTATTTTTAATTGATTTCTCTCTTTCAAATTTGCACCGAATTCTTGCAACTTTCTTCTCCTTTATCAGTAGAAAACCTACCTGTACTTTTCGAAGTTGTCTATCTACGTTACGGCTCGTTCTTTCACTCTCATTCAGGTTTAGTTTGCATTCTTATGTTCTTTAGAATCTATATAAGAAAATTTTCTTTAGAATTTATCTAGAATTTTATCCAATTTTCTTATCATTTCCTTGTTTCAGTTATGCTGTTGCTGTATAAGCACAGCACAAAGAGGTCATAATCCTGTTGATTGAAAAATCTTGGGACGTTGGAAACAACTCTGATGTTTTAGATATGACTGTGCTTATGTTACATTAGGCTTTTTGTTTTTGCCTCATAAGTGGATCAAATTGCTTACCCGTAGTATGCAAGTATTTTGAGGTTTTTCCCTGCTAAATCTGTTTTGCCAGAAAAGTTGGGACTTATGAGCATAAAGTTTTAAGTGCAACTTGAAATTCTTAACATCCAGAGGGGGTATTAACGGAAGCTTTTGCTGTAGAACGTGTCATCACTTTTACCTTTGGATTCCTAGGATTCAAATTTGCTCTGAATGGATCTTAATGAACTCTCTTTGCAAGTTAATTAATTTTTTAATAATTAGTTACCCTTGTCGTATTTATTCTTGTCATCTAACTTGACATCAAACACATGCAGGCAATGAATTTCTTCGCTGGATTATTGCTACTTCTGATGCCAGAGGAGAATGCCTTTTGGTAAGTTCAGGTAGCTTTTATAAAATGGTTGCTTTCTGAAAGTTGGTATTTCTATCTAGGGGATATTCTGTACATTTTACCTTAGAATTATTTTGTCTATTTTGTACATTATACATATGTTGCTCCAACTTTTCATATTTCTTTAAGTACCATATTGATGCATAACCAGACATGGATATTGAGATATGACACACCATGAACCCTCAGAAAACTTATTTGAACACCCTTATATTGGACATATATCGATATTCGACACTCACACCCCAGTCTTTTTTGGCCACCTCGTATCTCAGTATTTGTTATGAAAAACCCTTTTTTTCTGCAAAAAGAAAAAAAAAGTCTCTTTTTTAAACATGGTTGTGTTATTCTCGTGTTTTTAAACATGCATATGCCCATCATACAAGAATAGCTAAGCTTTAATGACTGATTTCTTTCAATATATTCTCAGGACCTTGGTGGGCATTATTGATGATTACTTTGATGGGTACTATACAGAGGAAATGATAGAATCTCAGGTTTTTAATTTTGTTAGATTTATTTTTTGATGATATTCCATGCTCCTTAGCAAATTTCTCTTGCTGCTTTTACGTTTAGCATCTACCTTCATGTTCAACATGATGTTGCGGAATTTCTAAAGTGATTTTGCCAATTTACAACTTGTGATTCTAAATATTTTTACTTTTATAGGTTGATCAACTTGTATTTGAAGAGCTGATGCGTGAAAGATTTCCCAAATTGGGTTTGTTTAGTTCTAAACTTTTTTTTTTATTAATTAGCTTCTCTTGCGTTACGTGGTGAAACAATATGGCTGATTTGCTATTTCGTCTACATTTCCGGCGCAGTCAAGCATCTGGATTACTTGGGAGTGCAGGTGACATGGATTTCTGCACCTTGGTTTCTTTCCATTTTTATTAACATGCTTCCGTGGGAAAGCGGTAAGATTTAGAGTTAGTAATGCCAAGTTAAATTTTTTCCTACTTATTTCACTCAAAACGCTTAGTTCAGAACACTTTGCATTCTCTTTGCTAGGAATCATGTTTACCCTGTAATGAATTTCTTGGTCTCCAGTTCTTCGCATTTGGGATGTGATTCTATTTGAAGGAAATCGTGTTATGCTTTTCCGAACAGCCCTTGCTTTAATGGATTTATATGGTATTGAGATTTTATATTGATAAAATATGTGAAGCATTAAATATGGATGATGAATTCAGAATGCAGTATAGACTGTATGGTAACATGAAATTTTGCCATAGGTCCTGCCTTAGTTACAACTAAAGATGCCGGGGATGCCATTACTTTGCTGCAATCCCTTGCCGGCTCAACGTTCGACAGCAGCCAACTTGTTCTGACCGCCTGTATGGGTTTTTTGGCTGTGACTGATGCTAAACTACAAGAGTTGAGAGAAAAGTTTAGACCAGATGTGCTACTGCTTGTCGAGGAAAGAACGAAAAAAGGCCGCATTTTGAAAGATTCAAAAGGACTTGCATCTAAGCTGTACAGTTTTAAACACGATTGTGGATCACTGCTGGAAGAAATAAAACCTTCTGAAGATTTAGTTGATGGAGACACATCTAAGTTGGAGCCTGATTCCTCAAATCTGGATGAATTGCTCTCTAGCCTAAATGCAGTTTCGGAAGTTGATTCCCTACCAGATCTTCAGGAGAGGGTACTTTTCTTTGTTTGTCTTCTTAGAACTTGTACATTGCATTTCTATATTTTAGGAAGCTATTCATCAAATGATACCTGTTTTATACTTACATGGTCCACATGCCACAGTGTATGTGCTTAATCTATCGATTTAGTAAGTTCCATGAGCAGTTCATGTTTATCTACTTTTCTTTCATCTGATCAACTTTAAGGCTTTGCTTGGTTGGGAGAATGGAAAGGGGCAAGGATGAAAAATTGCTAATTCAATGGTTAGTATGCAAAGTAGGAAGGTGGTTATGATACCTAACCATCGGATTAACAAATTTTTCAATCCTTCTTACCAAGCAAAGCCGGACCAATTGCCGGTTTGAGCAATTACGCATCAGATTCAAAGAATTAGTCTGGCTTCAGCATAATAATATTGATTTAGATCTTTGTTGGCATTGTGACGGTCCACAAAATGTAAATGCTGCTAGATATTGCAAAAATAAGAACACTGACAGAAAGCTCTCAACTACAATGCGTGAACTCTTGAATGTTGATATGATTGGACCAATAGCATGTGGCTTCATCATACAACTTAAGAAAGGCTTAAAGTTTTCTATTCTTATAACCAATCTCCTAAGTAATACATTTCTAACCTAATTACCCCACTGAACTGTAATTATACTAAACCGAACTTATTTTAGGTTTTTAGCGGTGTTTCTCTTATAATTAATTGGATGGATATGAATCATCACAGTGCAACTCCTTTGAAGTTTCAATCAGTAACAGTTTATGTGCAGGTTGATTGGATGAAAGTTGAGTTGTGTAGGTTGCTTGAGGAAAAAAGAGCTGCCGTACTGCGGTTAGTGTATTCTACTGTCTGTGGTTTCTGATTTTTCTCTCAAACTTCTGTTTCTAATTGCCGTGTGGCTCTGCTTTATTTGATGATGTAATATAGTAACTGAGTCTAAGCCACGTAGTTGCAGTTTCAATCATGCATTTTATTGTCCGGCAAACTCATATCGTTTGTGCACTTTTTGGTTAATGTGCATAGATTGCAACATTTAATAGCAGAGCTTTCTCTTTCTAGAAAACAATTTTATTTAGCCTTCATGATGTTGTTGGGGTTTCGACGTTTCTCTTTTAGCCTCCATAGTTATGAAACATAAAGAACCATTTCTTCCTGTTATCTTATCATTTTAAGGAGTTGCTTTATTCATGATAGCTATGGATGAAAGTGCATCCCATGGAACTATTTATTAGCAATCTGCTTCAAAAATTAGGATAAATTATTTCTGATATTGTTGAAGTGCTTCTATAACCTATTGTTTTACTTGTAAATGCGGTTAATGTTCTTTTTCAGAGCCGAGGAGCTAGAGATAGCACTCGTTGAGTTGGTCAAAGAAGATAACCGACGGCTATTGAGTGCAAAGGTATATGTAGAATTTATTTGTGTGAAAATGGTATAACTGCCCACTATATGATTTTGTTGATGGCGATGCTTCTCCTGCTGCCCTGTAAGCTTTGGGTAACTCAAGTTGCTTGCAGGATTTGAAGTTTGTTAATAATGCTGCAGATTGAACAGTTAGAGCAAGAGGTGGCTGATCTACACCAAGCTCTTGCTGATAAGAAAGAACAGGAAACTGCTGTGATTAGGGTATAATTTTGCCACTTCTCTAATGCATTTTTCTTGAACTATGGTTTAACTCTTATTCTATTATGAGGTAGTCAGTGATTATTAGGTTCTACGTGCTGCAGGTTTTGATGCAGCTGGAGCAAGAGCAAAGAATAACTGAAGATGCTCGTAGAAATGCAGAGCAAGATGCAGCTGACGAGAGATATGAAGTTACCGTGCTTCAGGTTCTCGTCTGTTCTTGATGTTCTAAGCTATCACGGATAATGTTAAACTATAGATTTCGTAGTTTTTCATGCAGGATTGAAAGAAAAATTCAAAGATAGTTGAGTATACACCAAGGAGGAATCTACTCATTCTGTTTTTTCAGTTGAGTTTCATGCTAGATGACATTCTTTCAATGTGACTCCTATCAAGAAATTTAAGCTACTGATCGGCAAATTGTTCCAATAAAAACTCCATGACTTCATGATTACCATATTTAAAATTTGTTGTGTTGTATTTTTGGTTAACTGTTTCAAGTCTTTCACCATAAGAATCGAGGTTTGTTCTATTCATGTAGTTCGTGAATTCTGCAATTTATTTTAAGGTGCCTCATGACTGATTGCTATTTTATTTTCCCTGCTCGGATTAAATTCAAGATCCCATGAGTAGGTTGTATTTTTTTTTTCTTTTTTCTTTTTTCTTCTGTGATTTTATCGATTCTCAATAAAAAGTACTTTGCAGGAAAAATATGATAAGGTTATGGCTTCTATTGCCCAGATGGAGAAGAGGGTGGTTATGGCAGAATCAATGTTGGAGGCTACCTTGCAATATGAATCCAGCCAAACTAAAGCAATACCTTCTCCACGGTAAGAAATGTCTTAAGCATCTTTCTCTTCTAACATTCACTTATTTACTTAACAAGAAAGATAACTCTAAACATCATGATCTGTATCTCTGTTTCTTTATCCTTTAAATCTTTACTGAAGAACTGGACAACACTATGCTGCTGCTTGGGATATTGTTTATGCGTGTTAGGGATAGTGTCTGCTTAAATGGAAATTTTTCCTCAAGTTTCTGGATGCATCGACATAGTTGTGTCTTACCAAGATAGAATGCTTTTGTAGGACTCAGCTAGACAGTCCAAGAAGAAAGATGGGGCTATTGTCATTTGGACTTGGCTGGCGTGACAAGAACAAGGTAAATATTTTCACATTGCCGATTCTCCATGTTTTGGCAGGTTTTACTTGCAAACAAGGGCATTAGCTGGTAAGTCCTTGATTTCTATTATTCATTGACATCTGAGATGAAATATGTTTTATTCAACTGTTTTGGAGCATAAGCTTGCATGCTGTGAGAATATCTATCTATTTCTATAAAAACAGAGTTAATGGTGCTACAATTGTTCTGACATTTTCTATTTGGTTCAGAGTTTTAGAAAATGCTGCTTACCTATTTTCTATGCCTTTATGCGAAGCTCGTAAACTTGGAAATATTTTGACCTGGCAGGGCAAACCTGAGGAGTCTACTGAGGTTAAATCAAACCCAAACACAACAGAGAGAGAAACAAACCCCCAAGACCAAGAGAAGAACTCCAGTCGTGAGTAGGTAGCCCTGGTGCCATGTTATCCTTTCTTTTTGTGCCATGTTATCCTTATTTGTAGTTTATGAATATACTGGCAATTAATGGTAAGAGAGGGGTCTATTTGTATAAAAGTATCAATTTGAAACCAAGTATATATTTTTGTAGGAGTAGATTGATTTGAAGATAATCAAATGTGCAGCAGCAGCATATTATACATTATTCAGTAGAAAAAGTTTGTTATTTTAGTATCCAAACTGCAGGGTGGACCAACCATGATTTGATGGCAAATACCGCTGAGCAGGTAAGCAGAATGGTGGAATAGTCCATGATGGAGGCGTCACAAGATTGGGTGGGGGATTGAACCCACAAGGCAATACCATGGCCATTGATTCTATCATTTTATGAGATTTCATGCGTTCTGTGTGTATACTGTAACTGTACAAGAAAAAATCACTGCCTGGTAAGAAGGATCTCACTATATCATGAATATGATTGAAATTCCAAGTACATAGGACAACAGAAGCTGCAAATATCTCTTAACAACAAATACAATAGCTTATAAAATTGTCTTTGTTTTTGTAAGAATTTAAGCAAAATTTGATAACAAGGCAAGTTGTTGAATTTAGCCTTATAATTCCTAGCCCTGTGAATTCATTTACATTAAAGGATTCCACAACTCAATAACATCATCAATACCAGCATCCATCAATAGTTGGGCAGATCCAAGAGAACTCCCTAATGAGCGTGAAGAATTTAATCAACTCAACCTACTCGTCGCATCCCTTTTGGACCTGGTTCCACCATATGAGCTTCTTATCTCTGTCTCTCTTCGTCCGTGAAGGAGTATCGGGTTCGAACTTTTGAGAGGCAAGGTAAATCAAAGCTCTGACTACATCAGCAATGAGAGGTCGAATATTTGGTTGCTCTAGACCACACATTGCAGCCACTGCAAGAGCTTGGAACAAGTCCCTGGGAGCACTGGATCAGCCATTTGAGAGAATTTTTTTCGGTTTTTGAATAGTGGCCTTGCCTGCAATAAGAATTAAGATAGAAAGTGAAACTTTTGCAACCTGACAGAAAAATCATTAATTTTAAGCTTTTATCTATAATTATTGCTTGTTCTTTCTGAACTCCTAATCAATATGTGAAAATAGCTAATGTGATTTATGCTCGAAGACTTACACAATTTACAACAAAATTGGAAGCAAGCCAAAGGTTAAGATATATTGTTATCAGTTCCTCACCCATACTACTAGATTCTATTCCCCCGAAGCTTTTGAATTGTCAATTGCTTTCCCGCCGCTTATGATTTCTAGAAGAACAACACCAAAGCTATAAACATCTGATTTTAGAGTTAAATGACCGGTCATTGCATACTCAGGGGCACAGTATCCGTACGTGCCCATAACCCTCGTCGATACATGGTTGTTATTGCCAACAGGTCCAAGCTTGGCCAAGCCAAAATTGGATAGCTTGGGAAAATGTCTTTCACCGAGTAAAATGTTGGAGCATTTCAAATCTCAGTATACAACAGGGGGACTGACTTTGTCATGTAAATACTCCAATCCCTTTCTAGCCCCAGTGGCTATTTTCATTCTCGTATTCCAGTCCAGTCTCTTCTTACCAGGTGAAATGCCTGCAAATAATAATAAAGCAAAAGAAATCATCCTCCCCTGTTAGAGGCTTAAAGCACATGGAAAACAAAAAGGCAATATAGTAATAAATAACAAAAACGTGAGGATTTAATGCTAAACATTATGTGTAAATGATCTTCCAGGGATCCTAATCTCATATATTCATAAACCAGAAGCCTTTGATCTCCATCAACACAGTAACCAGTAAGATTAACAAGGTAAGGATGATGAAGTAGACTTAGCATTAAAACTTCAACAAGAAATTCCCTGTTCCCTTGCAACCCGTTCCGATCAAGTTGCTTTATAGCAACAACCTACATAGATCCTAGAAAAAAATTACTCAATTTCCAGTTTGCCACCTTCATATGAAAGCAAGCCTGTCTTTAAATTGTGTAAGCTGCTAGCTTTGTTTCAGCTTTTTCATTTTACAGCTAACCGGATTTGCGCTCTCCAAACGCCCTTCGTACACTTTCCCAAAGCCTCCTTCTCCCAAAAGGCATTCTGATCTGAAATTTTTAGTTGCTATTTCGAATTCACGAAATGTAAAAGTCTGTACAGCAATATGTTCGCCTCCTCCGCTTTTAGATGGCTCCCCACTTAATGACGACGAATCTGTTTTCAATTTGTCTGAATGAATAAAAGATGATAACAATGTTGGCAAAGCCAATAATACTATGCATTTGATTATAGAGGAGAAAAACAAGAAACACTATTGACACCTCATAATAAAGCAGGAAATGCAAAATACAAACTTCAAGAACATGCTGAGCTGGATTTACCCAAACTTGTGGTTCAAGAGTAATCTATCCTGATACCACAACTTCACCTCACAAAATCCATACGCCTTGCTTTTATATTTCGAGTCATATGCAACGCATATGAGGTGGATCCAACTTTGGGCAAAATCCAGCGCCCATCACTTCAATTTAACGGACAAAATGAAGGAAAAAGAAAATTGGATCAAGGCTTGCCCAGGATTACAAATAAAGAGGAGAGAAAAAAACAAGTGATAAAGGTGCAACACTTTTCACAACGTATTCTTCTGAGTTTAAAGATGATTGCACAGACATTTTTCAGCCAAAAATCCTAGCACTTTACACTAAAAAATAAAAATCTAGAGATTCCGAATCTTTAAATAAAATTCATAAACAGTTTAGCTTGCAAAACGGAAGCAGTTCCATGCATAATATGCATGCTTTCAAGCTACTAAAAAGCAAATTGAATAAAGAAAAACTAAACAATAGATCAAGCAATCAAGTCCTCTAATTTTTTTTTCCTTTTTCCTTCTAATTATCCAATATATTGATCCAAATTCTATCTGAACCATCCAAAACAAACCACAATTACCTAAGAACTGATCAACTTGCATATAAGCCAGATTAAAAGAAAAAGTGTTCATTTTCAAAAACCAATAAAATAAAAAATCTAATTACTTAATCAACATAAAAGCTACCATAAAACAACTTCTCTTCTCGTGATTACATGATTAACATAAAAAAAAAAGGAAAAAAGAAAAAAGGGTTAAACTTTTATTGACTTATAACGTTATGAAAAAGCTGTATCTAAAGTAGGTTTAATTTGATCAAGTGGCATCTCTTCCATCTTTTTGTTCTTATTAGACTTACTAGCTTTGGTATTTGATTTCCCAGAACAAGGAAGCCACCCCATGATTCTTTTTCTTTGCTTCTTTTCTCTCCTTTTTTTTTCACTTCAAAAAGTAAACTTTACTGCTACCAAAATCAATCAAAACATTAAAACAACGCTAACCCATTTCTTAAATAACCTCAACAACATCCAAAAACAAAGAATCTTTGATAGAGATTTCACAAGTTTTAATCACAAAAGATAAAAGAGCCAAACTTCTTGTTTTTCAGTAACGTTTCCTTTTTCTTTTTTTTTTGGTTATTATTATTCCTCTTATTCTGTTTGTTTTTTCGGATAATTTATTATTTTTGTTTTTCAGTAACGTGATTGGCTTAAATATTTTTATTTTCTGGACCACTTATGAATGATACGGTGCCGTGCTGATGCGAGCAACCGGAGTCCAAAAAAGATGGTCCTCGTGGGTCCCCATTAACGTGATTCAATGTTTATGATCTTCAGTAGAAAAAAAAGAATAAAGATAGATTTCTCTAACCGTCCAATCTGATTAAAAAATAAAATGAGACCACCAATGAAAGAAATTGAACGGTCATGATTGATTTTTTTTATAATTAAGGTTGCACGATTGTAATTTGCACGAGGACTCTTGCCTTTATA
>JBBYHK010000013.1:11609879-11627033 GCA_038382065.1 Adansonia grandidieri | reverse complement strand
AAACACAAAGAGCATTCTTTGATAAAGATGGTTTGGGCTATAATAGAATTGAAAAAGAAGCTCACTTCAAGAATTTCTTTGTGACACAGAACAAATCATTTGATGCATCAACATATGTACTCATTGCCATAAACTTGGTCTACATTTCATGCTTGTTCTTTAAGGACTGTTACTTATAAATGTAAGCTTATTATGAGGGAGATAAGCTAATTATGAGGGTATGGGTCCCTAAAGGTGTTACCACATCTCAAGATGAGGCTACCAAAATAAAATGGATTCCGAAAAGCACAAGAATTATGAACCCTAATACTCGAGGACCCAAGAAAATTTGGGTACCTAAAAAGAAAACATGACTTTGTGGTTGTAGGAGGAAGAGCTTTGCTTCAAGGCAAATCCATCAAGGGAGAATTCTTGGTACCTTGATAGTGGATCCTCAAGATACATGAGTGGTGACAAAAATCATTTCATGCAACTAAGGCCTAAAGATGGAGAAAGTGTTACTTTCGGTGATAACTCAAAAAGATAAATTAAAGGTATTGGAACCATAGGTAACAATTCTTCATCCAACATTGAAAATGTTCTATTTGTCAAAGGTCTCAAACATAATCTCCTTCGTATTAGTCAATTGTGTGATAAAGGCATGAAAATTATTTTTGAATCAATGAATTGTCAAGTTGTTGATGTTAAGTCAAATAAATTGTTTTTGTAGGACATAAAGAAAGAAATGTCTATGTTGTGCATCTAGATGATTTGTCTTCTCAAAATATTTACTTTGTTGCTAATAATGATGACTTGCCTTGGTTGTGGCATAGAAGATTAGGACATGCTAGTTGAATGTAATTTCCAAATTATTTAGAAAAGACCTTGTTGTTGCATTGCCAAAAATGAAATTTGATAATGATAGAATAAGTAATGCATGTGTTCAAGGGAAACATAGGAGAGCTTCATTCAAACTAAATAATATTGTTTCAACTAATAGAGTATTACAACTTATTCATATTGATCTCTTTGGTCTTACTAGGACATTAAGCTTAGGAGGTAAACAATATGGATTTTTTATTATAGATGATTACTCTAGGTTTACTTGGGTTCTCTTCTTGAGCTCTAAATATGAAGCCTTAGAAAAATTCATTACCTTTTGCAAAATTATCCAAAACAAAAAGGTTTTTCTATTTCAAGTGTAAGAAATGATCATGGAAAAGAATTTGAAAATCTCGGTTTTGACAAATTTTGTAATGAAAATAGCATTAGCCATGATTTCTCCGCTTCTAGAACCCCCCAACAAAATAGAGTTATTGAAAGGAAAAATAGAACCTTGGAAGAAATGGCTAGAACCATGCTTTGTGAAAATAATTTACCAAGGTATTTTTGGGCAAAAGCCATTAACCCTTCTTGCTACATTATAAATAAAGCTATTGTTAGGCCAATCCTAAAGAAAACTCTATACAAAATTTTTAAAGGAAGAAAACCTAACATTAGCTATTTTCATCATTTTAGATGCAAATGTTTTGTACTAAATAATGGCAGAGACAATCTTAGTAAATTTGATTCAAAAAGTGATGAAGGAATTTTTCTTGGCTATTCAAATAAGGTGAGATAATTAGTGATCCTAAGCAAGGGGTAAGAACTAGATCATCTCTTAGAAATGCATGGAATTATTTAGCTTTTTTTTCACAAATTAAAGCTAAAACTTTAGATGAGGCTCTAATTGATGATAGTTGGATCATGACCATGCAAGAGGAGTTAAATCAACTTGAAATGAGCAAAGTTTGGAATTTAGTGGAAAAACCTGCTAATTATCCCATCGAAGGTGCTAAATGGGTCTTTAGGCACAAACATGATAAGCATGGAACCATAGTTAGAAATAAGGCTAGACTAGTAGTAAGAAGGAATTGATTTTGATGAGACTTATGCCCTCATAGCTAGACTAGAGGCTATTAGAGTACTATTACCTTTGCATGTTTTAACAATTTTAAGTTGTATCAAATGGATGTCAAAAGTGCCTTTTAAAATGGTTTTATTAATGAGGAAGTTTATATTAAGCAACGTTCTTGTTTTGAAAATCTTCATTATCCTGATCATGTCTTTAAACTTTCAAAAGCCTTATATGGTCTAAAGTAAACACCTAGGGCATGGTATGAAAGGCTTTTAAAATTTTTAATTGAAAAAGTTTTTAATAAAGGTAATGTTGACAAAGCTCTTTTTATAAAAGTAAAAAATAAGGACATTTTAGTGATTCGAGTTTATACTGATGATATTATCCTTGGTGTTATTAATGAATCTTTTTGTCAAGAATTTTCTAAGTTAATGCAAGGTGAGTTTGAGATGAGCACGATGGCAGAATTAACATTCTTTTTGGGACTACATGTTAAGCAAATAAAAGATGGCATCTTCATCAATCAAGCAAACTATACTAAGAAATTGCTCAAAGGGTTCAAAATGGATGAAGTAAAGCCTTGTTCCACACCTATGAGTACTTCAACAAAGCTTGAGAAAGATGAAAGAGGTAAATGTGTTAACTCTATACTTTATAGATCTATGATAGGTTCATTGCTATATCTTACCATAAGTGGACTCGACATATTGTTTAGTGTATGCCTAGTGCTAGATATCAATCATCACCTAGGGAATCATATTTGGTTACCATGAAAAGAATTTTTAGATATCTTAGAGACATTCCCAATCTAGGCTTATGGTATCTAAAAGAATCATCTTTTGCTTTACATGCTTATTCCGATAAGGATTTTGGTGGATATAAAACTGATAGGAAAAGCACTACTGGTACTTATCAGTTTCTTGGAAATATGATCATAATTTGGTTATCCAAGAAACAAAATAGTATTGCTTTATCCATAACCGAAGCAAAGTACATATCCGTGGGAAGTTGTTATGCCAAAATATTTTGGATAAAACAACAAATAGAGGTTTTTTGCATTACCATGGATCATATTCCAATTAAATGTGATAATACTAGTGCCATTTGTCTCACTAAAAATCCAATTCAACACTTTAAAACTAAGCAAATAGAGATAAGACATCACTTCATTAGAGATCAAGTGCAAAAAGGTGATATAGTGCTTGAATTCATTGATACCTTGCATCAACTAGCTGATATTTTCACTACACCACTTGACAAGGATAGCTTTTGCATAATTAAAAGAGAATTTAGCTTAATGAATGCACCCTAAATTTTTAAGTTGATAAAATTTTGATACTTTTCCTCAATATTGTTTACATCATGCTTGGTTTGAAAAGCTAGCCTTACATACCTATTTCTTTGATGATGTGCACTTGTATGACTTTTGATTCTTGGATGATTTTGTTTTTTGGTTAAATTTTGAATTATTCATGCAAAATGATTTTGACATCAAAAGTTTTGTTCAAAGTTGCATTTTCAAATGCTTTTCAAAGAGCAATTGGGTAAAAAATATGCTTAAATTCATACCATCTTAATGGAAATGACCCAAGACTAGGCCATACGTGTCGATACCAGCAAAAACTTTTTCCTAGGATTAAGATAGATTTCAATGTATCGATACAAAGCCCAAAATTGTTCATTGTATAAATACTTGATTCCATGTATCGATACTCTATGTCTTGTATTGATATAGCCCTAACTTGTTCTATGTCTCAAGACCCAATTTCCTGTATCGATACAGAAACCCAGAATTGTTCTTTGTATCGATACTAAACTGTATGTATCGATACCTTGTATCGATACCATCTCCTCTGTATCGATACTCACTATTGATTTAGGTAATCCTTGTGTGCACGAGTTCACTTTGATTGAGCACTATTCACTATTTCATTTAGCCTTCTCTCACTCACTTAACCCTCAAATCATCATAATTTTTCTAACTTTCATTTTTCTTACAATTCTTGATCCAAAACAGGTTGATTTCGTTATAATTCACCTTTCCTTCTAAAATTCAATCCATTACCACCCAAAACCACAACAATTTAAAAGCTCTCCTCACTCAAACCCTAACCATTGCCCTTTTAAATTCCTCATAATTTGTTCAAATTTCTTCAAACATTTCAAGTGATATTTCATTCTTAAGTCTTTCCCAACTTGGTTGTTGTGATTGTTTATGAATTTATTCAATAAAGTATACCATATTGCCACCAAAACTTACTACCCACCACATGCTCGACCATTTTCCTCAACCAACCCTTTCTTAGCACCTTACCTAGCTTCCTTAACCTGACCTGCTACCTTCGGCAACCTTCACCACCCTTGATGAACTTTATAGAAACCCACTTCCACTTTATACGACACGCTTCAAATCACCTCAAACACTTCCCCAACATTAGTTCTTTCCTTCATTTGTCTGAACCAACATCCAGTTCTATTGTGTCACCATCTGTTCGACAAAATTCCCTAACCACCTTAAAACACTACCCATGCCTCGAAAGAACAAGCAAATCGCTTGTCGTCAAGGTCTTATCACTTGTGCTTCCACTTATACCACCATCAACCACCTTTGACCCAAACATAATTATTTTTTGACCTATGCTTCTACGATACATAGGCTTATGAATGGTTCAATACCTTCTATACCCGTATGCCCATCCAACAATGTTAAGTTATCGACTTCCCCTTTCTTTAGTCCATTACTTATCCCTACCTTCAGATTTTTGATACCTTCGCAAGGACCAAATTTCTTTCTCTCAATGTTTCAGTTCACGAGAATCTTGTTTCTGCATTCTTTAGCAATGGAATCTTGTTTCTGCACTCTTTAGCAATGCCTCACTTATCATTGATGATCATGATCATGTCATTGTTATTTGATCTTATCTTTTAGGATAAGATCTTATAGTCAACTCTATTTCTCTTGTGACTACCTTTGATTTCTTGAATGAATGCGTAATTAATAAAGGTCTAGCTCACATAGCCTTACGCACCTCAAACAACAAAGCAACTTTTTTTCCTTCGATTGATTACTTACTTCATCTTATCATTTCCCATATGCTCCATCCTATGGCACCAAACACACTTTGATTAGCGATTCCCACTATTAGTGGCTCCATATGATTTAAACTGGGAACTTCCAAACCTAGCCCATTTTATTTTTATGAACCTTGTTCTTTGTACTCGTGGTTGTCATAGCCTCCTCCATGGCATGGCTACTACTTCAACACTCAAGGTCTTGATCTTTCTTATGACCCCTAGATTATGGTATCTACTTACTATTATATAAGTCGTAAATGCATGGGGCTTGCCAGGTATGAAATTCAAGGAATTGACTTCATTCCCAAAGCCCATTGACAACCACCTCCACTGCTTGAGCAATCGTATGCTTTTGTTCCCCGATGAACATAATGATGATGATATGGAGCATGATGCACCTCCTCTATCGCTGACTCTACCACCTCATCATCCATGGCCATGGACCTCTAACATATGTATGATTCCGTCATGGGGGGTCTTGACACCTGGGAGTAATGTTTTGACTCTTGGGATCACTGATTCGATTCCATTGATGCTCACCTTTGTAGTCTCAAGCATAGTCATTGAATGTTGACTAAGCAATTCCATAGCTTCTCGACAGTCTTTCCTTATGCCCCTCTACCTACTTCTCTACCCGCCGCAGATCCTTTAACCGATGAAACTTAGTCATATTAGGTTCATTTTAGGATAACCTTTAAGTTTTTAAAATTTGTTTAGACCTCTTTTACTTATTTTGTTGACTTTATTTAATGTTTCATTCTCAATACTTCATCTTTGCTCGCATCTCTACATTACTTTGCATTGATCTTTCTTATGTTTTGATATAACAAAAAGGGGGAAAATGTCATAAATTTGACAAATGTGTTTTGTATTGCTAAACACATCTTTCATGATATTATTATGCATAATGCAAATATGTCTTCCATGATATTATTATGCACTTGATTATGATTGTATTGTTGTGTTTGAACCCAAATAACATGTTAATGTTGAACACTTTTACATGCTATAGCTTGAATTCTGAAAATCTTAGGCCATATTATCGATTTGAAATGTTGTAGCTTTAAAAGACCCCATTTGCTCAAATTAAAACTTTTGAAAACCATTGCTTTATTGAGAGGGATTTTTTTTTACAAATCTAAAAAATTTTAGGGGAAATCATTAACAAGCAAATTTATCTTTATATCAAAAAGGGGAAGATTGTTAGCTTTGAATTAATTTTAGTTTTGATATAACAAACAACTTAACCTAAATTAATTTGTACTCAATTATTTCCAACTTAGTATTCATGTTAAAATTGAAAAACATTTTGAAAAAGTACTAAGTCCAAAAAATATATGTCCCAAAATGTAAGTTTGTACTTAAAATATTTTGTAGATATGTTTGAGTTAATATCAAGCCAAGAAAGATTATTTTACAAAAGATTTTGAAGGTATGTATCGACATAATGCATAAATGCATTGATACTATGCTTAAAACCCTTATTTGTATTGATATTTATCAGCATGTCTTGATATATTACAGTGAGTATTGATACTTACCCCATATGTATCAATACAATACTTAGCTATAGCCAAGGTTTAGCTGAAACCCTCGAATGTCTCGATAGAAGTGTGTCTGCATCAGTATAGCTTGGCAAGGATCAAAACTTTGCCCTCCATATCGATATAATAGGCTGTAATGATCACTTTTTTAATTATTGTATTGATACCATGGTGCGGATCTAAATGGAAACAAGCATTTATCAAGGCTACAAATGCTTTTTAACCACCACATTCAATGTCGAACATCTATAAATCAATTTCAAGCTATAAATAGAGGTTCCCAATAGTTAAAGAAGCAAGAAAATACAAGATCAATCAAGCATTGAACAACAAAAGCTAAAAGTCTTCAAATTCTTAAATTTTCTTATATCAAATTTATACTTTTTCAAGTTTATTTGTATCTCATTCAGTTTGTACTTAAATTCCAGCAAACATCACCTACTAGAGGTTCAATTTGTTTGCAAATACTTTATTCATATTACAAAAAGGGTTGTGTGAAAGTGAGTGAAAGCATTTGAGAATTTGGGGTAGAATTCTCAAAAGGATTGAAAGGTTCTATCTAAGCCTTAAAAGATAGAGGTGTAAGGTTATACCTTAACCTTAAAGGCAAATAATTTCATTAGTGAATTGTAGGAATCACCTTGGAAAGAATATACCAAGAAGAGAGGATGTAGGTGTCAAGTTTAAGGACCAAACCTTTATATATTGATTGTTTGTTTTTCTTACCCTTTACTCCTTTTCATTTTTAATTTATTTCAAATTTATCAAGTTCTTGTAGATCTAATTCACCTCCCTCTTGGTTTAATCTTTTCCTTCAGCTAACGTTAATGTTAATAAACAAGGAAATAATGAAAATAAGGGGTTTTCTAGTACGATGCCGATGGAAAGAAGTTTTAAAAGGAATGTTAGATGGAATAGAAGGTCTTAAAAATTTTCTTAGTGGTGTTTTCGAGGAGCTATGGGAATGAAGGAATGTTAAGGATAGAAGGCAATGGAACAATGTTTCTCTAGAGTGTTTTTGGGGCTAAAAATTGCTAGAGGTTTTTTTTAGATTGCTGGAGAGTGATCCTTCTCTGCTAAGCCAACTGTAGCCTCTTTTTAAATTCAAAGTTCAACAAATGCTTTTTGGAGATAAAGCAAGGGCATTATGGAATGTTCCCTTATGTACTAGGAGACAACTCCAGGTACTATGCTCAGCTACCCTTATTGCTATTGGTTCTATCATGAAGAGTAGTGGTGTAGAAAAGCTATGGCTACCTATAACTAGAGAAAAGCCAGACATGCCCTCAAACAAGCTGTATATTTCATGAAAATGACCTTTTTCACCAGCTATTTAGGCTTTAAAAATTTTTTTAAGTCCAATCACGATCCCATAGCCAAAGCTTTGGTATGAATCATGATGATATTTGGTGCAAGAAACATGTTTGAATCAGGTTTTCGAAAGTTGAAAATGGCTAGAGTTGGGCAAAAATGCCTTGGTATGATACAAAACATGTATCAATACACAAGGCAATTTTTTACCCATCAGTATCAAGAAAATGAAATGTGTATTGATACCAATAGCAAAAAATTATTTTCAATCTCGAGACTTAGAGGCCTGTATTAATACTGCATGAATTTGTATCGATACTCCTGCTTGTGTATCAATATATTTTGCTAAAAATCATAACTTTAGTTGTTGTGAAGGCCTGTATCAATACAAATACACCAAGTATCGAGACCATACCTTAGGTATCGATACCAAATCCTCTTGTATCGATACTACATGTGAAAATTTAAAATTTTGGCAACGTGAAAGCTTTGTATCAATACTTATGCACCTATATGACTTGTATGTACCTTAAGCTCTTTGAATACCTCAATCAGTGAGAAACTAACTTGCGCTCATCTGAATGACATCGGTGACACCCTGGATAATGGCTTTTTTATGCCTTATTTTTACATTTTTCTTTAATATACTCCATTGGCATTTCAGACCTTACATTTTTCTTTACATATCAAACACGGCATCAAGTAGTCATTCCTATTTTAATTTTTTTGTTTCTATCATCTTTTGATTATGTCTCGGGATGCCAAAAATTGGCTCGAACAAAATAAGATGTCTACATTTGTCACCTAAATGAGACAACATTGATTCTCATAATAATCTTCATTCTTTTCATGAGTGGACTTAAAAAACGCATTCACCTAAATGGTATACAGGAAATTCATGCTTTGGTTCTACAAGAAAAACTTTATTTCCCTCCATTTTCCATGGAATCAAAGTTCATCCCACAAATTAGGCTAACATGGATTCTCATAATAATTTCTAATCTTTTCGTGATTAGGCTATAGAAAATATTCTCCTTAATGTGATGCAAGATATTCGTGCATTGCATCCGTAAAAAAAAATATTTCTCCCACCACTTTCCTTAGAATCAAAGTTCATCCCACAAATGAGATGAACATGGATTCTTATAATAATCTTCATTCCTTTTGTGATTAAGCTTCAAAAACATGTTTCTCTCAGTAGGATACCTGGTATTGGTTTTTCAAGAGAAGCTTTTTTCCTATCATTTTCCATAAAATCAAAGTTTATCCCTTAAATGAGACGAGCATGAATTCTTATAATAACCTCCATTCTTTTCATGATTAGGCTACAAAAACATGTTCATCTTACTGGGATACATGATATTGATGCTTTGATTTCGCAAGAAAAGCTTTTTTGTCAGCCATTTTCCTTAGAATCAAAGTTCATCCATTAAAAGAGAAGATTCTTGATTTTGGCAATAATCTTCATTTTTTTTGTGATTAGCTACAAATATATGTTCACCTAACTGGAATACACAATATTGATGCTTTGGATCCGCAGGAAAAGATTTTTTTTCCACCATCTACTTTAAAATCAATGGTCATCACTCAAATGAGATGAACATTAATTCTCGTAAATAATCTTCATTCTTTTCATGATTAGGATTCAAAAACACATTCCCCACATTAGGATACATGATATTCATGCTTGGGTTCTGCAAGCAAAGCTTTACTTCCCATTATTTTCCATAGAATCAAATTTTCTCCCCTAAATGAGGCAAACAAGGATTCTCGTAATAATTTTCATTTTTTTCATGATTGGGCTACAAAAACATGTTTACATCATTGCAATACATGATTTTCATGCTTTGGTTTTGCAAGAAAAGCTTCTTTCTCACCATTTTCCTTAAAATCAAAGTTCTCCCTTAAATGAGACAAAAAAGGATTCTCATAACTACTCTATTTGTTTCCTGATTGGGCTAAAGAAACAGATTCACCTATGTTGGTTCTGCAAGAAAATGTTTTTCTTCCCACTATTCTCCTAAAAATCAAAGTTCATTCCTTAAATGAGACAAATATGGATTCCATAATAATTTCTATTTTTTCATGATTGGGCTACAAAAAAACTTTCACTTTATAGGGATACATAATATTGATACTTAGGTTTTGCAAGAAAAGCTTTATTCCACCATTTTACTTGGAATCAAAGTTTGTCCTCCAAATGGAATGAACATGGGTTCCTTTAACAATCTCTATTCATTTCATGATTGGGCTATAAAAACATGTTCACCTCCCTAGGATACAGGATATTGAAGCTTTGGTTCCGCGAGAAAAGCTTTTCTTTCCATTATTTTCCTTAGAACAAAAGTTTGCCTCTCAAATGAGATAAATATGGATTCTCGTAATAATCTTTATTCTTTTTGTAATTATGCTTCAAAAGCTCATTCTCCTTACTAGGATACATTATATTCTTGCTTCATTTCCACAAAATTGCTTTTCTTTCCACCTATTTCCATAAAATCAAAGTTCATCCCTCAAATGAGACAAACATGGAATCTTGTAATAATTTCCATTTTATTTGTGATTACGCTACAAAAACACATTCACATCATTGGGATACAAGACATATATGCATTTGTTTCACAAGCAAAGCATTTCTTCCCACCATTTTCCTTAAAACCAAAGTTCATTGCTTAAATAAGACAAACATCGATTCTGGTAATCATCTCAATTTTTCTCATGATTGGGCTAAGAAAACACGCTCCTCATTGTGATACATGATTCTTATGTGTTGGATCTACAAGAAATGCTTTCATGCCTACCATTTTCGTTAGAATTGTCCCTCAAATAAATCAAACATGGATTGTCGTAATAATCTCAATTTTTTTCATGATTAGGCTTTAAAAACATCCTTATTGGGATACACGATATTCATGCTTTGTTTTCCAAAAAATGCTTTTTGTATCACCATTTTCCATAAAACCAGAGTTCATCCCTTAAATAAGCAAAAAATGGACTCTAAAAATAATTTTTATTCCTTTTGTGATTGGGCTATAGAGACATTTCACTGTACTTGGTTACCTAATATTGATGCCTTGGTTCCATAAGATTGGGCTATAAAAACATGCTCATCTTACTGGGATGCACGATATTCATGCTTTGGTTCCACAAGAAAAGCTTTTATTCCTATAGTTTTTCATAGAATTAAAGTTTCCCTTAAATGAGGCGAACATAGATTTTCATAATAATTTCCATTCATTTCATGATTGGGCTACAAATACATGTTCATGTCATTGGGATACACAACATTCATGCTTTGGTTTCATAAGAAAGGCTTTTCTTCCCACTGGTTTCCTTAAAATCAAAATTCATCCATCAAATGAGATGAACATGGATTGTCATAGCCACCTTTATTTGTTTCATATTTAGGCTACAAAAGCACATTCTTCTTATTGGGATACATGATATTTATGTATTGGTTTTAGAAGAAAAACTTTTCTTTCCACCATTTTCCTTAAAATCAAAGTTCATCCCTCAAATGAGATGAACAACATAGAATCAAAGTTCACCTCACTAGGATTCATGATGTTGAAGCTTTGGCTCCACAAGAATAGCTTTTCTTTCTACTATTTTCCTTTAAATCAAAGTTCACCTCAAGTAAGATGAACATGGATTCTCATAATAATCTTCATTCTTTCCATGATCGGGCTTTATAAACATATTCTTCTTACTAGGATAAATGATATTCAGGCTTTGGTTTTCTAAAAAAAGCTTTTCTTCCCACCATTGTCCATAAAATCAATGTTCATCCCTCAAATGAGATAAATAGACTCTCATAATAATTTCCATTCTTTTCATGATTTAGCAACAAAAACATGTTTACGTCATTAGGATACATGATATTCATGCTTTGGTTTTGAAAGAAAAGCTTTTCTTCCTAAATCATAATTCATCCCTTAAATGAGATGAACATGGATTCCCTTGAAAGAAAAGCTTTTCTTCCTAAACCATCTCTATTGTTTTTTGTGATTAGGCTACAAAAACACGTTCTCCTTATTGCGATATATAATACTGATGTGTTGGATCTATAAGAAAAGCTTTTTTACCTACCATTTTCTTTAGAATCAAAATGCATCCCCCAAATGGGATGAACATTGATTCTCATAATAATCTTATTTCTTTTATTAATTGGGCTTTGTTTCTGCAAAAAAAATTTTTCTTTCCACCATTTTTCGTAGAATCAAAGTTTATCCCTCAAATGAAATAAACATAGTCTTGTAATAATCTCCATTCTTTCCATGATTGGCCTTTAAAAATACATTCTCCTCTTTGGGATACATGAAATTCATGCATTGGTTTTATGGAAAAAACTTTTCTTCCTAGCATTTTTCTTAGAATCAAAGTTTGTCCGTCAAAGGAGACGAACATGGATTCTCGTAACAATTTCGATTTTTTTCATTATTAGGTTACAAAACATGTTTACATTATTGGGATACATGGTTTAGTAAGAAAAGCTTTTTTTCTCACTGTTTTCCTTGAAATCAAAGTTTGTGCCTTAAACGAGATGAACATGGATTCAAGCAATAATCTTCATTCTTGTAGTGATTAGGTTATGAAAATAAATTCTCCTCATTGAGATACACGATATTGACATGTTCGTTTTGTAAAAAAAGCTTTTCCTCCCACCATTTTCCTTAAAATCAAAGTTCATCCCTCAAATGAGATGAACATGGATTCTCACAATAATCTCCATTCTTTTTTTATAATTAAGCTTCAAAAAAATTATCCTTATTAGGATACGTGAAATTCATGCCTTGGCTTTGCAAGAAAAGGTTTTCTTCCCATCATTTTTATAAAACCAAAGTTCATCCATCAAGGGAGACGAACATGGATCTCATGACAATTTTGATTCTTCTCATTATTCAGCTATAAAAACATGTTCATGTCATTGGGATACACGTATTTATGCTTTTCTTTCACAGGAAAAGGTTTTATCCCATCATTTTCCTTAAAATCAAAGTTTGTCCCTTAAATGAGATGAACATGGATTCTCATAATAGTCTCCATTTTTTTTGTGATTAGGCTACAAAAACAAGTTCTTCTTATTAGGATAGACGATATTGATGTGTTGGTCCCACAGGAAAAGCGTTTCCTACCATCATTTTCCTTAGAATCAAAGTTCATCCCTTAAATGGGATGAAAAAAGATTCTCAGAATAATCTCTATTATTTCATGATTGGGCTGCAAAAACATGTTTAACTCACTAGGATATACAATATTAATAGTTTGGTTCTCTAGGAAAAGCTTTTCTTTCCACCAGTTTCCTTAGAATTAGAGTTCTTCCCTCAAATGAAATAAACATGGATTCTTATAATAATCTCCATTCTTCTCATGATTTGGCTTGAATAACTTGTTTTTCTTATTGGATAAATGATATTCAAGCTTTGGTTTTGCAAGAAAAGCTTTTCTCTTCAGTATTTTACATAGAATTAAAGTTCATCCCTCAAATGAGACAAACATGGATTTCTATAATAATTTTTATTCTTTTCATGGTTGGCTTCAAAACACTTTATCCTAACTAGGATAGACAATATTCATGCTTTGGTTCTACAAGAATAGCTTTTCTTCCTACCATTTTTTGTGGAATAAAAGTTAATCCCTAAAATGAGATAAACATAGATTCTTGTAATAATTTTCATTCTTTTCATAATTTGGCTATAAAAACACATTCACATTGGGATCACAACACTCATGCATTAGTTTTGTAAGAAAAGCTTTTCTTTCAGTGTTTTCCTTAGAATCAAAGTTCATCCTACAATTAAGATGAACTTGGATTCTTATACTAATCTCCATTCTTCTCATGATTCGGCCGCAAAAATTTACTCACATCATTAAGATACACGATTTTCAAGCTATGGTTTGAAAAAAAAGCTTTTCTTCCCACCATTTTCCTTCAAGTCAAAGTTCATCCCTTAAAAGAGATGAACATGGATTCTCATAATCATCTCCATTCTTTTCATGATCGAGCTCCAAAAACATGTTCTCCTTATTGGGATGCATGATATCCCTACATTCGTTCTGCAAGAAAAGCTATTTTTTCCCATTGTTTTGCTTAGAATCAAAGTTTTATCCCATAAATATGATGTACATGGATTCTTGTAATAATCTCTATTTTTTTCATGATTGGGCTTAAAAAACATGTTCTCTTTACTAGGATATGCAATATTTATGCTTTGGTTTACAAGAAAAGCCTTTCATCCCATTATCCTCCATTAAATCAAAGTTCATCCATCAAATAATAAAAAATTAGATTCTTAAAATAATTTCCATTTTTTTAATGGTTGGGCTACAAAAACACATTTTCATTATTGGGATATAAGATATTCAGGCTTTGGTTTTGCAAGAAAAGCCTTTTGTCCCACCATTTTCCATTGAATTAATATTCATTTGTTAAATGAGACACACATGGATTCTCATAATAATTTACATTCTTTTCATGATTGAGGTACAAAAAGACGTTCACATTATTAGGATACATGATATTAATGCTTTGGTTTCACAAGAAAAGCTTTTCTTTTCACTATTTTTCTTAAGATCAAAGTTCGTCCCTCAAATGAGATAAATATGGATTCTAGTAGCAATCCCCATTATTCTCGTAATTGGGCTACAAAAAAGGTTCTCTTTATTGGGATACATGATTTTAGGGATTGTTTATGCAAGAAAAGCTTTTTCTTCTAACATATTCCTTAGAATCAAAGTTTATCCCTCAAAAGTGATAAACACAAATCTTATAATAATCTCTATTCTTTCTGTGCTTAGGCTATAAAATCATGTTCACCTTTCTAGGATACAAGATATTGATGCTTTGGTTCCATAAGAAAAGCTTTCCTTTCCACTATTTTCCTTCAAATCAAAGTTCGTAACTTAAATGATATAAACAAGGATTCTCATAATAATCTCCATTCTTTGCGTGATTGGGCTTCAAAAATGCATTCTCTATATAGGAATACATGAAATTCATTCGATATTGTAAGAAAAGCTTTTCTTAGGTTTTTTTGTAAAATCAAAGTTCATCTGTCAAGGGAGATGAACATGGATTCTCTTAATAATTTTAATTCTTTTCAACATCAGGCTACAAAAACATGTTCACATCATTGCGATACCTAATATTCATGCTTTGGTTTTACAAGAAAAGCTTCTACTCCCACCATTTTCCTTAAAATCAAAGTTCATCCCTCATATGAGTTGAACATGGACTTTTATAATAATCTCTATTATTTTCATGATTGGGCTACAAAAATATGTTCTCTTTATTGGGATACATGATATTGATGCATTGATTTTGCAGGAAAAGCTTTTCCACCTATAATTTTCCTTATAATCAAAGTTCATCCTTCAAATATAATGAACATAGATTCTCACAATAATCTCCATTCTTCTTATAATTAGGCTTGAAAAACACATTCTTCTCATTATGATACATGAAATTCATTCTTTGGTTTTGCGTGGATAGCTTTTCCACCTAGCATTTTCCATAGAATCAAAGTTTGTTCGTTAAGGGAGACAAACATGGATTCTCGTAACATTTTTGATTCCTTTTTATATTGGGATATAAAAACACGTTTGCATCATTGGGATACATGATTATTATTCTTCTATTTCATAGCTTTCATTCCACCATTTTCCTTAAAACCAAAGTTTATCCCTCCAATGAGATGACATGGATTCTCAAAATAATCTCCACTCTTTTCATGATTGGGCCACAAAAATATGTTCTCCTCATAAGGATACAAGATATTGATGCATTGATTCTGTAGAATAAGCTTTTCCTCCCATAATTTTCCTTAAAATTAAAGTTCATCCCTCAAATAAGACAAAAATGGATTCCTACAATACTATCCATTTTTCCATGATTGGGCTACAAAAGCACATTCACCTTTTTGATACATACGATATTGTTGCTTTATTTCAGCAAGAAAAGCTTTTCTTTCCATCATTTTTCTTAGAATCAAAGTTCATCCATCAAATGAGATGAATGGATTTTTAAGAGAATCTCCATCCTTTTCGTGATTGGGCTACAAAAGCATGTTCTCCTTATTGAAATACATGATATTGATGCATTCGTTTTGCAGGAAAAGCTTTTCCTCCCACTATTTTCCTTAAAATCAAAGTTCATCCTTTAAGTGAGAAGAATAGGGATTGTCGTAACAATCTCAACTCTTTCCGTGATTGGGCTACAAGGGATACACAATATTGACACTTTGTTTAGGCAAGAAGAGCTTTTTTTCAACTATTTTCCTTAGAATCAAAATTCATCCCTCAAATAAGATGAACATGGATTCTTGCAATAATCTCCATTCTTTTCATCATTATGATTGAAAAACACATTCTCCTCATTGTGATACATGAAATTCATGCTTTGGTTTTGCATGAAAAGCTTTCCTTCCTAGCATTATCCATAGAATCATAGTTCATTCTTCAGGAAAGATGAACATGGATTCTCGTAACAATTTTTATTCTTTTTCATTGTTGGGCTTTAAAATCACGTTCACATCATTGGGATTCATGATATTCATGCTTTGGTTTCACGAGAAAAGCTTTTATTCCCACTATTTTCCTAAAAATCAAAGTTTATCCCTCAGATGAGATAAACATAGATTCTCATAATAATATCCATTCTTTACGTGATTAGGCTACAAAAATACGTTCTATTCATTGGAATACATGATATTGATTCAATTTTGTAAGAAAAGCTTCTTTTTCCATTATTTTCCTCAGAATCAAAGTTTATCCCTAAAATAAGATGAACATGGATTATTGTATAATCTCTATTTTTTCTTGATTGGGCTAAGAAAACACATTCGCCTCTAGGAGACATGATATTGATGCTTTGGTTCTGCAAGAAAAGCTTTTCTTTCCACCATTTTCCTCAAAATCAAAGCTTCTCCCTCAAATGAGACAAACATAGATTCTTATAATAATCTCCATTATCTTCACAATTGGGCTTCAAAAAACACAATTTTCTTATTAAAATACATGATATTCATGCTTTGGTTTTGTAAGAAAAGCTTTTCTTCCAACCATTTTTCCTAGAATCATAGTTCATCCCTTTAGTGTGATGAACGTTTGATTCTTATAATAATTTTCGTTCTTTACATGATTGGGCCAGAAAAACACGTTCACATCATTGATTACACAATATTCAAGCATTGGTTTTGCACAAAAAGCTTTCTTCCCACTATCTTCCTTATAATCAAAGTTCATCCCTCAAATGAGACAAACATAGATTCTTGCAACCATCTTTACTCTTTTCATAATTGGGCTACAAAAGCATATTCTCTTTATTAGGATACATGAGATTGACACTTT
>JBBYHK010000013.1:11549286-11579245 GCA_038382065.1 Adansonia grandidieri | reverse complement strand
TCATTTAAATTCAAACTCAGTATCCCCAAAATAATATACTTATTCCTAAGTTCTAACTATAGAGGTGTTCCACTGAGACTTTATTTATTAATTGTTAATGGAATCAAAACTTTTATAAATTTATATTTGCATGTTGCGTTCATATTAAACTAAATAATATGTTAATTTAATGTACCATTGTTTTTATTTATGATTAAATATGTACAGAAAATATGTTATGAAAATATTAATAATTTTAAAAATCCATATTAACATCTTTTAATATGCGTTGATTGTGCCACTCTAAGTGCTAACAAAGATAAATCTTTCATTTACAAATCAAATAGCCTTCAAAAAGTGAAAAAAAAAAATTTAATGCAAATAAAATGTAAATATATTAAATATTATTACTATTACATGAATTAATTAATATAAATTTTGATTTCAAAATTAATTTTTTTTTCTTCTTATAAAATGCATGATTTAAGTCTCGTCGGTAACTCTTTGTTGGTGCTAATATGAAATGCAATTATTGAAAATTTTGTCAACAATTATGTAATCAAAGCACCAGATCATTTCCACAAGGACTGGATTTAATTTCTGACGACTTCAAATATAAATAAATAATAAAGTAGAGAGAATTTTTTTTTTTGATATAAAAAAGATAATAAAAAATGGTTGCGATGTTAAAATTGGACTCTTTAACCTATTGAGTGTTGTTTTATAAATTAAAAAATATTAAATAATTATATCGATTGGATTTTTTATTTTTAATTTTAATTATTAGATTGGTTGATTCATTTTAAATGAGATTTAAAACATTTAGAAAATGATTTTAACGTTAATAAATACTAAACATAATAAGTAATTAATAAAAATATATGTTTCATTTAATGGTATTGTCTTTGATATTAAATTAAAAAAATTAAATATTCAAATCTTATAAATTCAAAAAAAATAAAATACAAATATTAAACCAATTTTTATTGATTTTTCACTTTTCCACTTAATGAATTGTTTAACATAATATAGAGGATCAATTAAATCAGTAGTTTTTAATTTAATCACTTCAATACATTGATTCAATCCGATTTTAGGAATACCGATTATTACTATTAAAAAAACATTGCATAAATTATGAGAACTAAGCGGGGGGTCCACTAACTTTGTTGACAGTTGCAATTGCCTTTGCGGAGGATCAACACGTGATCTCAAGTATCTCTGCATTTGCTGCTATTTATAAACACTAGCCCTGCGCCACTCTGCTCCACGCAATTTCCTATCTTCTTCTGCGTCTGTCTTTGTCTGTGTGAGTTTCTGTCTTTGAACGAAGCAAAAGAAAATTAGAAATTAGAGGAAATTTAGAGAAGTTTGAAAAGCAATGAAGACAAATCTTTTCGGGTTTATCACCTTTCTGCTCTTTGCTTTTCTCCTTTGCTCCTACTCAACATCTGCTCATCGTCCCCTGCAACAAAAGAGAGGTTCATTATTTGACTCAAAAAACCACCCTTTCGACCCCCTCTTTTTTAAGCTTCTTTTATCTTTTCTCCTTCATAAGGTTTTCGGTCTAAATGATGTGTCAAATTTTGTGAACAGGTGAAAAGGATGAGTTTAAAGCTAAGGATAAGGAGATCATTCAACCTGGTTTATTGACGGATGCAAATGAAGATTTCTTAAATGTAAGAATAATTCCTTCTCTATATCTCTGTTGTTCTTTCATATGTTTAATTTTTTTTGTACTAATTTTTTACTTTTGGGGTGTGGGTTTTTATTTTTAAATTTTTTTTGGTGAAGTTGATGGGATCAGAAGAGTGCTATGAGAAAGATAAAGAATGTGTGGAGAGAAGGATGATAGCAGAAGCTCATCTGGATTACATCTACACTCAACATCATAAGCCTTAGAAACAATTAATCCATACAAATTACAAAGGAATAATAATATACTAAATATGTACTTTTTTTTTTATTTTAAATGGTCAATGAAGAGAAAAATTGTGTGTTAGTTATGAAAGTTGTATGTATGCTAGTATAGTAGTAAAACCCGCAAGGCCCCAACCAAAGGCCAAAATCACAAAAAAGAATGTAACTACTACTATTTCTTATATAGAGATATAAAACCATAGTTAATAATAAAATATTTCATGCGTCGGTTTGAGCAAGGTTGCTTGTTTGAAGTTATGGGAATTGGGATAAAAAAAATCGAAAGGGCAACTATATAATTGTTCATTGGAAACAGATCCTGCTTTGAAGTAAGATCAGTAAGATCAAAGGCTAAGTTTTTCTTCTTCTTCTTCTTCTTCTTCTTTTTTTTCTGTAATTTGAAGCGTGCAAGTTTTGTTGTATATTTAGCAAAAACGAACAGAATTTTTCTAGTGTGACGGAATTTTGCTGCTAATTGATGGTATAAAGGAAAGGAAGATGAGAAGACATTGGTCATCCTTAAAACACAAAAAGCATCCCAACGAATTGCAATAAAAATCGAGAGTTTGAGATGGGAGATGTTGAGGTTGCATGACCTAATAAGTTCAGTGATAGGAGCATTGATTTAAATAATATTTTTGATTGTTTCATATTTATTTTAATGTAATCAAGATTATTCGCGATAAATAACAATCTCGAATAACAATGAAAAAAAAAAAGAAAAAAACCAAAATCATAGCATCTAGATGTTGCCGCTATTAAATACCAGACGAAGGGGTATTCAGTCGAACTTTTGCGAATTGGTCCAATAAGCTTTTTTTTCTCCCCCAAAAAAAGCCCATAGAAGGTGAAGCTTTGCTGTTTTTCTTGATCCCTTTCCTTTACCAAGAGCTCGGCTTACTAGAGCAAAGTTTTGTTTTTACATGCGAGTAAGGAGTAATTTTCTCTAAGAAAATTTGTCAAGGACGAGAAATAGAGGAGATAATATAAAGAGAGAAAAAAAATTCCATAATAGTAATGATAGTTTTTTCATATAAGGATATCACCTTAACGAAGAGTAGTTTATGCATCCGATTAGATCAAATTTAGAAAGCAAAAAAAATTACATACCCAGAACCCGATTCATTGAATCCAAAATAAATCCATTTTATTATTCAAAATATATTAAAATATTAATAAAATAATAAACAAACAAAACTTTCATGTTCTTTCTTCTTGCATTTTTTCTATTGAAGGCTTCATTACATTGACTAATGATCAACAGGCCCTTTGGCAATTGCCAATTTTGAAGCTGAATATCGAAATGGCCTGAACCTTAGTGCCTTCTCCATTATAAACTTAAAATCCGCTCAAACTAACATGAATATAAAGCAACATATTAAACGCATTACTTGAAGAAAAGTAAGGCAACAACTATCTGGTATTTATATGTACTTCTTCTATCAGCCTAAGACCTTCAAAAAGATTAAAAAACAAAGGAAACAATAAAGGCAAGAACATTAGGTAGACACTCTGCACGTTTCTCAAGCACCACAAAATTTGCATACAAGGGCCTCTAGACATCTAAGATATGGAAAAGTAAACCTGGATTTCGTTCATCAGGTTCTACTAATGGTGCAGTGAGTAATGGCTTCGGCTTTTTCACCTTAAAGCTTTATTCTTCGATTTCCTAACAAGAAGTGAGACTGACAATCAGGTGACAAAACATTGGGAGAATGAAAGCACATAGAGCAGAAACAACTAATTCAAATGCATGGTTAATATATTCGAAACAAAGTAGCTTACCATTTTAATACCAACAGCCAGCCCCAAGTCCTGAACTGAACTTTCAGACATACAATTTGCATGTACAATGGGGCCGTTGGCTGCACCATCATCAGTAGTTCCTAGCCCATCATCCTTTGATGGCATAGTCAAGTAAACTGCACCAACAAACATCCATTCGCCTCCGTTCAGACTGAAATAATCTTCAAATAGCTCACCACATAAGATGCATGCACATTGATTTTCATCTGCAGGAACCATAAAACCAGCCTTTTCTGTTGTCTTTTCCAACTTGTTAACAGAACTAGTGGATTCAACTACCAATTGCCCAGGCTTTCCAGCGATCCAATCATCTGACCTTGCATACCATCCCCTCACTGCCCTATCAAAGCCCCTTGATTCAGTCTTTTTCATGGCATGCCAATCTAAGTGTCTATCAAACCGTTCCCGATGCTTAAGTCGAAGACCACATAAGCTGCAACAATGCGGAAGATCATCCAACAATCCACTGATCACAGATGAACAAAATTTTCTAATTACATCTGGCCTGAGTTCTAATCCTATGAAGTTTTCTACGTCCATTGAGGTGGACTGATGCGAGGCAACTGAATTTGTAGCAGGTTCAGCAAATGACACCTCATCCATGGTGGAGGAACGAGAAGCATCCGATGAACTTGGAATGTCTGAGCTCTTGTCCAGAGACTCAGTTGGCTTTTCAATTCCCAGGCTCTTCCTTTGCATTTGGGTAGGCATCTGAAGAGATGGGACAGAAGCAGAAGCATCTGATGAACTCGGAATCTCTGAGCTCTTGTTCAGTGACTCAGCTGACTTCTCAATTCCCAGGCTCTTCTTCTGCATTTGGGTACACATCTGAAGAGATGGGAGAGATACAGCATCCTCCTTCGATGCAGATATCAAACCTTTTGTAACTAATGAGCTCAAAAGGTTGGATATTGGATTTGAAGCCTTGCTTTCTGCATCTGAAGTCTGCGACTGAGTATCACTAACGAAAGTTAAAGGTGGTAGCCCAGAAGGCAGCGGTGGCTGTTCTACTTTTCCCTGAGGACTATTTGAAGTAGCTGTGATTGCACCACAGGATGCAGAACCTGATGAAATTGAAGTATCAACCATCAAGCCTGAGGTTATAAAAACAGCAGGAGGCCCATTTGGAAGTGCAGGCCTTGATGGCATTTGCCCGACATCTTGAGAATTCTTATTTGGAAGGCTGCCAGTAAATGAATCGTTGGAGAGGATTCCACTCTTCATTACGGCGGCCAATAGACCACTTGTACTTGAATGTTCGGAAGTTTCAAATGCATATGGATTTATATGCCCTGATGCATTACCCAGTGTTGAGGCCGCTCCTAGTTTCGAGATCTGAGGCAGAAGAGGCATCTGAATCTGACCAGAAGGTTGAGCCCGCATAGAGTCTGGTTGTGGTGGCTGTGAAAAGCAACAATGACGGCTAGGTTGGAAAGAAGAAATCAAAGCAGATGAAGTCTGAGGAGAGTGTTTATGAGACCCAACATTCAACTTTCCTGAAAAATGGGATGGTTTTGGATCAGTCTGGGGCAAGGAATTAGCTTGTTGATAGTCTTGCTCAGCCAATTTTTGTAGCTGTTGATGGGGATGGCATGCAGAAAATGAAGGTAAATGCTGGCGCATAGGAGACTGTTCAGCTGGTGATGCAGCTCCCAGGGACTGAAAATGCTGCTTTCCTGAATTACCCGTGGATCCTGAGGGTCCCAAATGGGATGAACCCATTTGCGGCTGCATTCCTACCCTTGCCAGGGAAGAACTTGCACCAGCAGGCACCCCAACAATAGTAGCAGAATAACTCTCCAAATGGCTTGAACTATGAGTGAGCAATCCATCTGTTTTATGTGACTCCTGCAATGGCCATGCAGTTGAAATCCATTGCCCAAAAGAAGGTTTGTCCTTCTGCTCAGTGGATAATGAATCGACAGAAGTTTCTCTATCAAACCTTGATTCCACATCATGAATACTTTGTGCTTTGCGAAGCTGACTTCCAAATTCCTGCCATTAAAAATGTAACCACGGTAATTATAAATACTCCAGAAAATAAATTCCTAAAGAAATGAAAGAAAACTAGAAAAAAATAGGGAAACAATAAAAAAAAACCATAACATCTCTCTTCTATTTAACACAGCTTTTAATATGCATGACATTTACATTTTCATATGCATATTGATGACTGCAATTAATCTTAAGTTTTATACCATAAACAAGCCATATAAGGTATCAAAACTACAGAGTAATATGAACATACATAACTGTTTCCAGCAAGGTAAATTTAGTCATACAATTTACCTTTCAAGTTGAGAAAATAGATTTCTCAAAATATATTCAGTAAAATTATGTGATTCATATCAAAGCCTTGTTCTTGCAAGCTTACCATTCCTTCTGAAACATCAGGAGTCCAACGATCTTTCCTCAAGTCATCAGAGACAGTGGCTGCATCATGTTCAGACAACCTAGAGTGCATCTCCCACAGAAACTCTTCTTCCTCAGAGTTTTTCCAGCTGCTAGACAACCCACTACTGCTTCTACCAGCAATGTTCTCTGGTGCCTGTAAACGAGGATCAGCATTCACAGATTTGGATGTTGAGTAATTTTGAGATCCACGCTTACTATTGAAACCATTCCTCTGGCGGGAAATCGTCTCATTAACCCTGCTTGTAGCTCCATACCAGGGCCCATCATGCCCTCGATCAGCAACATTCGCGTGGGTTCTTCCTACTTCCATGCCAGGAGTCTGTAAAAGATCAGAACCATAGTCATAATCAGTAGTAGCACCAGTTCTCTTCTCACAAACAGGCTCATTGAACACGTCCCTATTAGAATGCTAAATGCTTTGATAATTTTAAAATATCAGCAGAAAGGGATTAAACAGATTATAACAAATTTTAAAACACTTCACATACATTCGTTTTAACAGAAAGATCTTCATATGGCAGTCCGGCTATGATGCGTGCTCTATCCGGCCTCTCACAATCCTCCTTTGAGTTGGCTAAAGTCCCAGTTGTATTATTGACCATCCCTTTTCCCTTCATCAAGTCAATCAATAGAAAACCCCTTATAATACAAGCATTAAAAGCTGAATTTATCGCTTTGCACAGAGAGAAATTAATGAACTTGATGAGTGATGACTATGAGAAGGAAGAAAAAACTTGGCAAGGGTGGCATTGGTACAGATGAACCCGTGAAGAAGTAGAAAGGAATGATATAGAGGGACTCTTAAAACTTTGGGTATGAATCTTCAAAGGTGGAAGGTTAAGAATAAAAAGGTTGAGGAAAAGCATTAAAAATGCTTGCTTAATAACTGCTTCAGAAATATCCTGATAAAACACAATGGATAACATACCACAGAAAAAGAGGATTATGGAATTTACCCTGTTTGACTGTTGAAATCGCTGCTTCTCTAGATACTTTGGATTTACATGAATGCTATGTGGTGGACACTGTGATAATGGATCCGGTCTAGATGTTGTGGTTCCTGAAGATGAACCATTTACCAAAGGAGTGAAACCAAGTTCCTTTTCAATCACCTGGAGAGACTGAGGAGGGAATACCCCTTTCCATGTTCCAAAAAGATGTCGCATACTCTGATGCAAAGGGGGATCAACTTGTCTATATGCTTTGCAGAACACCTAAAACCAGCAGTCAAAATAGAAACGACTATTACACTTGCAACATGGGTATCAACCGCATTCTAGACAAACACAGAAGTAACACAAAAAGAACTTTTCAGCGTTTCGAAGAGTTTGAGCCTCTTAGCACATAATAAAGATTGATATCTTTGTTAAAGGATGTGATCTTTTTCATGGTCTTCTGCAGTTAATCGGACAACAAACATAAGCATATTACAAGACATTTTCTCATATGCCACATTGAGCAACAACGGACCCAAAGAAAAAAGAATGAAATCCGAACCTCAGGTAATCTGGCAGCAAAACATTTAATGTAGTCTCTCCCAATATTCTTTACAATACTGTCTATAAGATAGAGTGATGGCAACTTTTGGTCACTGGGAACCTGCAAAGTCATTTTTTTTAATCAGCTATCAAATCACAAAAGCAGCCTTAATTGGACTGATTCTTCTTCAAAAGTACTAATAACATCCATAATACCAGCAACACTGTAATTAAGAGAAAGACAGTTAAGGGAGGAATGACAACTGCAAATAGAAAAATAGATTGAACCAAAGCTTTCATTTTCTTCATAAAGAAGAAAAAAATAAAAGTAAAAAGTTTCGCTAGCGAAGATTTTTCATCAGCAAACAAAGTTTTGGAATGCATTCCTGCTATAAAAAAGCCAGCCTTTTACCTTCATCAGCTTAAGTGTCTAATTTCATTTCCCTAAAATCTGACCTTGCCATATCTGTTTATGATTTATTCTTCTTCCCCTGTTTTTCTTGACTTTCTATCAGTTTGCAGCCTTAATAAATAGCTCCATTGCAGAGTAAGCATTCTTTCAGAACCAAGTAGTTTGCATATGAGGCACCTTTATAAATTTAGTAGACTTGGAAAGCAAATTTTTACCAATTGCCAATAGAAAACCCAAGAGGGGAGGAAGCACAGGGAGCTCAACTTAAGCACTTACAATGGCCTTAGCATTTCTAGTTCTATTTACTCATATCAACAACCAAATGTGATTTGAGTAATAGAACAAAAGATTGCTAGCAAGAGATGATAACATGTAAGTTGGAAAGTGCCATACGCACTTAAGAAAGGAAATGGTGACAAACAAAGAGGATATTGCTGTGAAAAAAACCCAACTGCAACGGTAAAATAGCACATGCCTGTAAAGTTTACAATCTCTAGAATCCAGTGACCAGCTGTTTACAAAATTTTGGGGCGATTACAAACATTAGATCCATGAAAAATTAGCAGAGACATCCAAGAGATGAATATATTTGCAGGCAAAATTGGCCTTAGATCGAAATTGCATAGACTACGCAATCACATCACATCATTACCGTCTCTCATGCTGCATTTGTCAATAATAAAAAACAACGCTTGACAAACATTATTTTACTCTCATCATCTGTTACTATAATATAAAAAGTGAACTCGAAATAACTGTGCAAAACATTTTAACAAACCCAGATCGAGAAACACAATGATGAAACCAACAGTAAAAGGAATCCATTAATCCCAATTTTTTACATTTACAATCCAAATTATCTTTTCCTCTTTTTTCCTTTCCATAGTATTGAAGCAAACACTTTTAATTTATTTCGCTGTACAATTCAATTTCAAACAAAAAGGAAAAGCTTTAACGCATAAGGCACAGCTAAAACTGAGTTCACCTCAAGAATGTTGGCGCAGACGGTAGCAGCAATGACCCTGGCAGCACCAAGATTCTCGCCAGCGATTATTGTCAAGTTAGTTATAATTGGTTTGGAGTTAAAAGTCAGCTCAGCCAACGCTCTCTTGTACTGGCTAACTAATTCTTGCTGCTGCTGTTGTTGATGCTGATGTGACACTGGTCGTGGCTCGTAAGCTCGTCCGCCGCCACGCCTCAGGTCATTGGTCTTGGAATCACTGGACCGGAATCTTAAAGCAGAGACGGAACCAACTGGGTTCGTACGTTGAGGAAAAGGCCGGACGTTGGGATTCGGAGCCAGGTCTTCGGTTAACCGTGGTTTTTTCAAACCAGGTTCCCTCGATCTATCAAATGATCTACGCGGATTCTCCATATAAGTAAATCGAAAACCCTAAATCCCTAAATCGATAACCACTCTTGTTTTCATTTACAATGACATTGGCAAATCCAAAAATACCACAAGGAAAATACAAAGACTTAAAAACCTAAATAGAAAATTAAAAAAAAAAAAATCCAAAACCCTATACAAGGAGGGAAAAAATAACACCCGGAGGCTAATCATATACAACAAAAAGGAAAGATTTATAATCCTAATTTTCTAAAGATAAAGGATCTGAGAATTTTGATAAAATAAATGAGAGAGAGAATTAGGGATTGTTCTGATTAGGCAGGGGGATTTATAAGAACGAAGCGACCAACGAAGGATAAGGGGTTAATTGTAAATTTTGAGATTGTGGAGGTAAAAAGGATGGCTAACAAAGTGAGTTGGTGGTTAAATTTTCATCATGATTTATGATTTATAAATTTGAATGGATTTGAATTATTATTTATTAATGGATAAATATTTTATTTAAATTTAATTATAAAAATATATAAATATTAATTTAAAAATATGTTTTATTATTTTTTAAATAGTTAAATTAATTGTTAAGCTTATTCAAGTTAAACTCGAATTAAATTTATGTAAAAAATTTAAATAAATCAATTAATAGCTTATCTTTACGGTATTGTGAAGAATAAATAAGAAAAGTCCAGACGGCCCAAGTAGTTGTCTACATCCCAAAAGAAACCTAACAAATAAGTGTAAAATAGATTTGACTATATATATATATATAAAACATTTTTTATTTTTTATTTTAGAAGTGTAAATAAAAATATAATATAAATTATAAAATATATCAAAATTCTAAAAATTAAATAAGATACATGGATAAAATATATATTATTAATCATGTATAAATATATCGTATTATGTTTATGCAATGAATTTTTTTTTTTAAACCCATGCCAACTAATTTTTTTAAAAATTATATTAATATTTTTTTTCATTTTACTTTTTATCTATTTAAGAATGAAAAAGGTAATATATCAAAAAAATATGAAATATATTTTTAATTATTTTTAAAATAATAATATCACAACAATAAATGTATTTTCACAAACGCCAAGAATTATTTCAATAAAATATCTCAATTAATAATAAATTTCTTCCCAAAAGAAAATCTTAATTAAAAATTAAAAGCTTTGGGCCTAAATCCAACAACAAAGCCCTAGACAAAACCCTAACTTCAACGACCTAATTGTGAGAAAAACCCTAGCTTCTCCATAGGCAGCAGCACCATGTCTCTTGCTTCCGCTTCTTCCATTCTCTATTTATTTAGAATTTTATTACCAAGTCGAAGTTTTTTTTTTTTTTTTTCTCCCAATAAATTTGTTGTCTTTATATTGTTGCAGGCAATCATGATGAAAATTAAAACCCCCGAGAAAGGCAGGGTCAAAAGGGAATTAAAAAAAGGAGCTCCAAAGCTCGCAAGTTTTTACGAAATTCTTCGAAATTATTTAATGAACATTTATGCTTAAAGAGATGGTTTATATATATATATATATATATATATATTATTGATATTGTGTATGGCAGGTGGAAACAGGGAAGAAAACTTTAATACTACAAGGTACAAAGACAAGCGGCACATTGAATGCGGTATTGAGTGAAATTTACCATTTGAAGAAAGGTGGAGCTGTGAGGTTTACAAGAAAAAATGATAATATAAGACCATTTGAAAGTGGGGGTGAAACTTCTTTGGAGTTCTTTTCTCTCAAAACTGATTGCAGCATTTTTGTTGTGAGTAATAAAACCTGCACCTTCACTTTTTCGCCTTTCTTTTTCCTGTTGATTTCTACTGTTTTTTTGTCTTTTTACGTTGGCATTGTTATAAATTTTATTATGTTACTGTTGGCTTGTGAAATGTTGAATTTGGCTTCTATTAAAGAAAGTAATTTGTCGACTTTGCATTATAGTTTGTAGCACTTTATAGTTTATCATCTTGATTTTACCTGGTTCAGGTTGTTTGAGAATATATTTTGGTCCATCCTTGTTTTTGTTGGTTGTATTGTTTGGGATAGCCCTTGGTTTGATGGATGTTTGATTAGTTTTAAACGTGCTTTGTATAGCAAATTTTATAGTTTCCGACATACATTAGATGCTAGCAGTTTAGTCATCGTCTTTGTGGTTATGTGCCTGTTGCAGTATGGTTCGCACTCAAAAAAGCGCCCTGACAATCTCGTTATTGGGCGGATGTACGATCACCATATTTATGATCTTGTAGAGGTTGGAGTTGAAAATTTTAAATCCATTGAATCATTCACTTATGACAAGAAGCTAGCTCCACGGGTGGGATCAAAGCCTTTCATTGCTTTTGTTTGAGAAGGATTTGAGAATGTAGATGAGCTGAAACATTTAAGGAAGTTCTGCTTGATCTTTTGCGAGGAGAGGTTTGTCCGCGGCTTTCTGGACTTTCTTTCCTATTTAGAAAGAATTTTTAGACGGATGCCTCTAATTAACACATGTTGTGGAGAATATAAATCTTGCTGGGTTGGACCGCGCTTATGTATGTACAGCAATATCTTCAAAGAGGGTGTACCTTTTGCATTGTGCCCTGCGGCTGAAAAGGTCTGCACTGTAGTTCCAAGGATGGAACTGGTAGAAGTAGGCCCCTCCATGGATTTGGTGGGCCGGCATCATCGCCTTCCAAATGAAGGCTTGAGGAAAGAAGCTATGAAAAAGGTATGGAGAATGCCAGCCCGTAACTCTACCATGGTTAGCAGCTAGTTCGTATTTCAGTTAATGAACCCTATTTTTTTTTTTTGGTTGCTTCACAGGTCAAAAATGTTAGCTCTGATGCAGTTCAAGGGACAGTTGGGAAGATCTACGTTCCTGATCAGAAGGTAAGACAGAAATAATGGTTTTTGAAGCCTAAAATTGTCAATCTTACACGTCCCCTTCCCCCCCCCCCCGCCCCTTCCTTTCTCAGTTTTTTGCCATTCTCATTTGTACGATACTTATTGCTTACAGATTGGAGATATGGCTTTACCTAACAAAGCCAAAGGTGTAAAGAGAGAGCGCCGTGAAACTAAGAAGAGAGAGGCTAATGAGCGTGGCTCAAAAAAACAGAAGGAAGAGTCTGCGTAGCCCGTTGATGCAAAGAGCAATTGCATTAACTTTAGTTTCACGAAGGGAAATCAAATGGAAGCGGATAAAGTAGGTACGGGAAGCTGATGTTTTCACCCGTTGCTCTTTCAATCATATATCCTATTAAATTTGTATAGGTGTTTATGTTGGATTGTTACATTTAGTTTAACCCTAAATTTTTGCGAAAAAGAAAAAGAAAAAAAATCGCTGTAACGAATGATTTCCGCATGTGTCTTCCAATTTTGGGCAAGAGAAAAGCAGTGAAAACTTTTGTTTAAATCATTTTAGACATCAACGAAATTGCTTCTGCCTCTGATAATTACTTTTTAGAATTAGTTCTTGTGCCATATCATTATTGAACTGCGTTACAAGAGAATATACATCCATCCCAGGTACACAAATACAATGTTATCGAGGATACTAACAGTCACATACATATATACAGCCCGAAAACTAGCCTTGTACAATCAGTTTAAAAAGAGTGGATATGCCAACAAATAAAGAGTTTTTTGCGAACAAAATTGCGAGATCCAACGGATCAAAGCAGAAGTTTGTGACTCAACCTATAACTCAAACGTATCCAAGTGGAAAACCTGCAATCATATGGCGCAGCAACTGAAAAAAAAAAAAAAAAAAAAAAAAAAAAAAAAAAAAAACCTGATTCAAAAGAGGTAGATTATAATTGAAACTACCAAGTTTCCCGATCAAGATTCAAAAATAAAAAGGAACAAACACCTGTACATTGTATTAAGGGGGGAAAAAACTGGCATTCAAATAATATGTTAATATATCAATTGTTTAATCGACCCTTTTCATGCTAGTAACTGAAGATAACTCTTATCCAAGAAGGCATCATCTGCCAAAGCAAATGAACCCTCACGGATCTGTCTGCTTAGACCTATTAATATTATCGTCTAGCCGGCCACTGACTCTTTTTACGTACCGGGATTACCAAAAGGAGATTCCTCAACTAGCCATTTATCAGTGCCTGAATCTTCTGCTGCTTGCAAGAAACCCATATCCCAGACACCATCAGATAGCCCATTAGCCACTCCCAACTCTGGAATGTTATAGCTTTCGAGACCCCAAAACTCGTTGCTGGAACTACACATATCAGCAGTAGCATCGAAACCCATGCTCCATAAACCCTCTTGTTTAGCTACGCTTTCACTGATAGGAGATGACACAAAAAACCCAGGATTAACCTCTGATTCCATTACGTTATTCCCTTTGAATTGGGGATCTTCCTTTCCCAAGTCTGATTTACCTTCTTCCGCCATCTCTGGGTTTCTAAGATAGTCATGTGCAAGCGCTGACTCATCGGATAGAACTATTTCATTATCAACTTGATATGGTAAGCCTTCTGCACCTAAACCAACTCCTGCAACATCTTTAGGTAGATAATCCAGAGACTGTCTGACAGAAATCGGATTTAAATCCTGGGTTGAAGAGGATATAGCAAGGTTTCTCTGTGGTTTTGAATTGACAAATTCAAGCTGCTGATGCCTGACAAACTTCCTCCTCACCCTTTGATAACCAATTTCTCCATGTTCATTCTTTTGTCTAAGGCGTGCTAAGAAAGCAGGATTCTGAAATAACTTTGCTAAGAACGAAACTGTTTGCTTCTGCCTTTGTTCTGCTGATAAAAGCCTCTGATTCACTATTTTGACACGGCGAGCCATGCCCCGTTGCTGCTGCTGCAATTCCACTAGTTCCTGCATCAAGTTGCTCCTCTCCTTCCTCAACCTTTCTATTTCACCTTCCAATTCAGACCTCCCTACTTCATTCGAATGTCCGATATAGTTACCAACCTGTTGTGATTGAGGCGACTTACGCCTTTGAATGTTCTTCAAAAGAAGCCTCTTCCCTCGACGAAAAAATTCATTAGCAAATTCCCACTTATCAGTATCGATTTTGCGAAACCCCTGTAACACAGTACACAAGATGATTCAAGAATGAATGGGGGAAACAGAGGATTGGTCAGAAAACCAAAAATGTCATAGATTATGATTCACATAAGTCAATTTGAAGCCACCAATGCTCAGAGATAGCAGTAGCCAGACCGCAACATACAGATGATCTGTGTCTATCATGAATCCTAACATCAGCTTTCTTAAAAAAGGAAGAAGAAATTGTTTGAAGAGTAAAAATTGCAAGTTTGAACTTTAAATATTTAACAAATAGTCCACCATAATCCAGAACTCCCAAATGCAGCAAAGATTCAGCAAAATGAAGTAAGCTGAAGTTGAAGAAGCTTAAGAAATCTTGTAGAATATATCCATGTAAAATTACACAGATTTAACATACATCCAAGTTTATAGATAAATTTTACGTATGATCTCAATATATATAAACATATTAGCCAACAAAAGCTCAAGGGAACATTACATGAACAGCTCAAATCAATGCTACAATTAACCTGTACAACAACACCATAAGAACAATATATCGAAAATTTCCAAAGTACTTTAAATCAAAAAAATGAATTCAATTAAACCTGTTTTTCTCAATTACAAAATTCTGTACAACACTTTGATAATTTACAATGTTTTTTTTTACAAATAATGTGTACAAATCAGGCTTCTGCAATTACAGATTTCAATTTACAGATTAAGCCTTAAAACAAAAATAAATACAGAAAAATTAAAACAATAAATCCAAAAAACAAAAACAAACAAACAAGCAAATAAAAGAGAAACAAAATCTACAAACTCAAATGACATCAGCGGTTTATTTTCTTTTTTTTTTGGGGGGATGGGAGCATCTTTTTTTGGGGGGGGGGAGGGTTTTATGTAGGCTGTACTATTGCAATAATACCCACATAAGTATTAAGCTGACGAACAAAGCTGGAGAAATTATTGTGCTTGAAATTCCGAGGAAGTATAAGCCTGGAAAACTCGACCGGGTCCCAAACCACGAAGCTCTCTCCCGTCGAACCCCAAGAGATGATCGGATCCAACGAAGTGTCATCCACCAAATCAAACGTTTTCGACAGAAAAGGCGGTACTGGATTCCCGTGAAGAATTTCCAAAGGCTGAGGCACGCCAAGAAAGTCCGTTCCATCTGGTGCTGATGAAGATGTTTCCAATTCCATTAAAGAAGGGAAAGGCGACGTTTGGGCTGGGTTTGGATGGGAATCCGGAGAGCGTTTTCCGACTTGTGAGCTCATTGTCACTTTTAAAGGTGTCGAGAAAAGGTTCTAAAAGGAGTTCTTGGTCTCGGTTTAAAGAGAGATTAACGTGAATCAATGGGCAGGAAAGGGAGGTTTTGAAGGGTTTAAGCCGACAAACTGTAACGACAAAAAAATATATAGAGATTTAGAGGCGGTGAGGGGAGGCTAGCAGTCGATGATTTGTACGTGGAATATTTATAAGCCATTTGATATCTGAATCACTGCAAAAAAAAAAAAAAATTGAGAATTGAGAATTGAGAAAGAAAAGAAGCACCGACCAAAGTTTGGGTTTGTTTCCTGTATTTTATGTGGTTAACTGGCAGTCGAAAGGGACCAGTGGGGATCCACTGGACAGTGGACTAGATTTTTTTCGTGTCTGGTTGGATTGAAACGACATTTGTTTTGACGTTGGCGGTGGGAGTTTTTGGACTTTTGGTGAAAAATTGTTCCAACTTCAGGATTTGAATGTGGGTGATACTGTCGTATGGTCAAAATACTGGGGGCATAAAACAAAACGGAAAAAGCTGGCCAATGAGACGAGTGGATTTTGCGTCTAAAATTGCTGGGAATTAGGATGTCATTTTCAGAGGGATTTTGGACCAATCCGTTTTTAAAAATTTATTTATTATGCACTTAATGATGATCCATGTGAGTAATCATTTCATTTCTTTATTTATTTTTTGATCACCCTGAATATTTATAATAAAATATAAACATAATATTTAGTATTTTTTTGGGTTACCCTGATTACTTTTGCCTATTGTATTATTATATTAAAATATAATATATAGTAAATTTTGATTCAAATCTTGTAATTTTTTTTTCTTGGAATAACCAAATAGAACATATAGCTGGCGCATTTGTTTTCGAAGGGAGAAAAATAACGTTTAATCAAGGAATCTCGTTCTCATCTAATACTCTTACCACTTTGATAAGTAAAATTGCAACTTTGGATAAGGAAACAGGCAACAATTAAAGTTAAAGCTCTAAGATTTCAATGGCGGGCAGATGCTCATCACTGACCTTCGTTTTAAAGCCGTGTCTCCAATCTATGTCAGGATCTCAGACAAGCCGCTTCTCATTGAACTACTTTCAGTTACAATCTTTACATACAAAACTATGGCAGACAATATAATACAATTTTTTCCCGTAATTGCAAATGAAAATTTCACTTATGGAGAACAACCCAATCTTTGGCAAAGATGATGGTAAAATACAGAATTGACAACAAACCTTTTAGTCCATGTTAAAAATCAGGAAGTCCCAATTTGGCTATATGAGAACAGACATGTACAACACTCGATTCTGCAAAGAATCAATCGAAATCAAATGCATGTATCAGTGAACCAAACAACTGCAGTTAACATGATAATTCTCGTAAAACAATGAAAGAGAACATGCATATGCAATCAATGGAAGCGTGTGCGTCAGAATTAATGCACGGGTTGATGTGCAACGTAAAAATAAACATGAACAAGGAGGAGAGACAAGAAAGTTTCATTCAGTTGAAACATGATGCACCCTCAAACTTCGCTAATTGCAAAATAATTTTTTAAGGAAAAGAGACAAAAAAAAAACCATAGAGGAAATTCTTAAGGAGAAACCCACCACAACCCCATTATCGGAAGTAATCCTAAAGTGGGCAGTATGTCATGTTGATAATTTTGAAATTGAAGGAAGCGTTTAAAAGAGCATACCTTAGATTATTTAACAGCATTTGTCCTTACAAGGCATATAATGTCAAAAAGAATGCTGTATTATGTGCATGAAGGAGGCTTTGCGGAAGTTCCAACCATTCAGGTAAGCAATGGCATGTCAGGACGCCCTGGTTGAGGGGTGGAGGGTTTAATCAATGATCTCAACCGTTCCATGATATCGGAAAATGAAGGACGCTTCCAAGGCTCGCTGCATCATAATCAACAATTACAATGGAGAAACATGGATAACATGAAGATTTGCTTGACGAGCTCCATATCAGAAAAGAATATAAAAGACTTACTTAGCCCAGCAATCCTCAATTATGGCAGCCACTTGAGGATTCAAATCACGAGGAATATCAAGCCTTTTGCCCTTGAAACCAACTGCTGCAACAACCTACGAGGCAGTTTTACATTGGCTATGTTTGTTAAAAATTTAGCTCCAGAATGACATCCTCGCATGACAATTACGCAAATTTACCAAATAGTTTAAGTAATGGAATACCTCAGTTTTCAAGGTCTTAATCATTGTACAAAAAATACTGATAGTTCATTGAGAGGTATGTTAGTCCAAAAAGTGCAATATATTGCTATTTCATCGCAAGCCACTAAAATTTTAAAGAGCTTATGCCTAATTGCAATAAGCTTCACACTGTCTTCAGAGGCACAAAACTTGAGGTCCTCAACTATACTAAATAAACAAATTTGAACTTTACCTCAATATTAGATGTTAGCATTCAGTATAAAGATATCCAGAGAGTTCATCTTTTGATTGACATTCAAGAATGCAATCTATAGCTCAGTTTGGACAACACTGTTCACGGCTTATAAAATTAGTGTGTTCTCTAAGAAATTTCTCTTGCCATCTTATTATTATTCCAACCAATTAGGAACCAGTAGAGTGCTATCTTCAGCAAAAACCAAAAATTTCTTTTTAGCAAAGATTTCAATATGCTAATTGCCAAAGCTCATAAAAGCTAAATGATCAGCAAAAAGATTGGGCCAAAATTGATAATGTCTTAACAAACCTGTGCGGGATTTAAGTTGCTCCATGGTTGTTGCAATGTTGCAAGCTCCCACAAAATTACACCAAAACTGTATACGTCAGACTTCTCGTTTGATGGCTCATCACGAAGAACTTCTGGAGCCATCCACTCAGGCTAATATAAAAGAATATATATTTTAGTATAGTGTAGCATAAACAGTGACCAATGGTAGCTCGAATAGATATACTAAGGACTTCATTCAGAATTAGTATAACTTACAGTTCCAGCTGCTGACTTGGATGAAAGAAATGTGTTTGCCTTCAAACGAGAAAGCCCAAAATCACAAACCTGAACGCACAGTCCAGGCAACATGAGGAAGATTTATGTGAAGTAACAAACAAAAGTACAAGGACTTTGGAACCACTTCAGTATTCTCTATAATTTACGACAGAGCAAATAACCTTGCAAGCCATAAACCAGATACTGTATTAACATAGACCACAAGAAAAAATAATAAAACCACATCATCATAACTGAGATATATCACTGTAAAGAATGTGACAGCAAGCAGGAGTCCATGAAATGTGTAAATTACTTTTCCTTCATTAGAGCTCAAAAGCTAATCAGATAGTAGCTCCTTCTTGACTAAAAAATTTCTGAAGCATGCAATATCAAATTATCAACACACATACAGACCCAAAATCGGAAAAAAAAAAAAAATTCATTAAAAAGGCACTGGATATAAGTAGCAAAGAAAGCAGCAAATTATAATAAACGAGGTTGGCTCCATCCATACACAGTGCCCAATATGATCAGGAAGAACTAGTTGATAACCTTTATGAACGGTCAACCATGGCTACATTTAACATATGTAACAGCATAATAAGGTTTGAGAACTATCTAGATACCATTATCATCAAAAGTCAATCACTTAGCATTTGCTCCATGGAAAAATAAGTAAAGGGAAATGGCAAAATATTTATGTTTATTATCACAGGACCATTAGGTGAAAACATTATACTCTTCGAGTCACAGCAGCAACATTCATGGTCTTACCTTCACTGTATATTTTTTATCAACTAAAAGATTGGGAGATTTTAAATCTCTATGAACAATAGGAGGATTGCGTTTATGGAGATAATTCATTCCCTTTGCCTGTGTGTAAAAAAGCAGGTATTTAGACCAAAACAATTTACAAAATATAAGGATGATACCATAAGTTGGAATAAAAGCCAAAAAAAAAGGGTAAAACCTTAGAATACCCACCACATCGTATGCCATACTCAACCGTCGCCTTTCATCCAACACCTCTCTTGCACCAGGCTTATGCAAAAGCCTAAACAAGCTACCTCTGCAAGAGTAAAAATTCAAACCTCTAAAATAAGTTCACTCTTAAGAAGCAGGCATGAAGTTTTTTCCTTCTTTTTTTTTTTTTTTCCTTCCCTTCAAAGGTATTCTTCCCCCCCCCCCCCAACAAAAAAAGGATAAAAGCAGTAACAAACCTTGATAAGTACTCTGTCACTATGGACAAGTTTGGGGGCTGAGTAACTGCTCCCATAAAAAGAACAATGTTTGGATGACGTAGACGTTTCATTATTGCAACCTAACAAAAAATTGGGGTGAAATTACACATCATATCAAGAACATGTGTAAACTTGATGTTGCCAATTCATACCTCCCTTAAAAATTCTTTGATGCGTTCCACATGCAAGTCTTGTTCCATTAGAATTTTCACAGCAACATCCTGTAATTAAAATAATGTTTATTGGGATTTAGAAACAACACATCCAAATTTTGAACACCATAGGTTCGTTCATAACAAAATTTCATGCAACTGAAGACAGTTTTAAATTAGTTTAAAATTAAATAAGCCAAGAAGATTTATTTACTTACGAACTCCAGTTCAAAAGCACTGAATACTTTGAAAGTAAAAACATCACAGAAGATGGACCAAATTCCAAAATAAAATAGGATAAAGGACAAAGTTAACTCTTATAATCAAATAGTAGCAGACAGGTGACTGAAAAGATGTCTACCAAACATAGACAATCGAAACTATAAATTTATTTATATTCATAGTTGGCATAATTGAAGACCGTTTGCTAAGCAACCTTGAAATTGAGTTAACATACACCTTGTACTATAACCACATGCGAATCCAGGTGCACAGCCAGATTTACCTTATTGCAAACCCTTTTTCATTTATGGATACAGCTGAAGAGAAAAAGCAAATGAAAAAATAGACTGAATGCTGGCTTAAGAAGGTCTATAGAATAACAGGAGTCTGGCACTACAACACACAAGAAGAGGACCGAGATTAATAATTTGGATTTGAGTGTAGAGTTTTGATGGTCAATTGATGCGGGCTGAAGTGAACAATGGTAAGAAAGGGTTTCTAAACTTCAAACAGGTTCAGATTTGAATCTTAAGCATTATAAAGCAGAAACTGATCCAGAGAGGAGAAATAAGATAACCTAGACTTCACACCTAAAGTTGCTCGCATCATATACCATATTACAGAAAAATCTAAAAAATCCTTAAATACCCTTAACTCCAAAATCAAAAGACAAATAAAATCAATTCTGCAACTTGCCAACTTCACAGAAATAACACGCCATTAACGAATCTATCTACTTTCATTTGTCAAATATATATGAATAATTACTATCTCATTCCTAAGGAACAGCACAAACAAAATAGGCAACAAAATCTCAATAAGACAGCTAGAATCTTGAAATACGAGAAAGTAGATGTTAACCATGAACAATATGGCACAACATATATCAAAGTTAAAACTTCCATAACTTTAACGATAAGAAAATAATCCAAAGAATTCTTACCGAGCCATTCCATTCAGCACGATGGACAGTTCCAAAAGAACCTGAAAAGAACAAAGTATAAACCTAAGTACACTAGTAGAACCACAACTGCATGGAATAGGGTCTCTATAAAGTAAAAATCTTCAAAAAGGACCAGAAAATACCAGCACCAATTCTCTCTCTCAAAACAAGATCACTCCACGGGATATCCAAATCATCAATTTCAAGGGCAAGTTCCCTACTTGGTTTGCTGGTTACAAGTTGACCGCCCCCAGTAAACCTTGAATCCTTAGTAGCATCCTCCATTGGATCAGACAAGATCAGAACTGGATCATCCCTATGACCTATTGGAGAGATGCGCTTTAAAGGATCTTTAATGTTCTTTGACTGTATTATAGGATGAGAATACTGGGAATCTCTATCATGAGAAGTCGGCCGAGCAATTTTAGAAGGTAGGGGCAACTGTGAGATACCATCCATATTACTTGAGATCTGCACAAGGTTATTCCTGTCCATGCCAATCTTATCCAGTTTCTTGGGATAAAGAGAGAATCCAGAATTTTCTTCATCCGTAGTAGTACCTGAAATGGCAAACAACTATAGCTTAGTCGCACACCAGATGACTACAGAATCACAAGGTGAACCACATAAATTTAATATAGTCATGACTGAATCCCTAGAAAAGGCATCATATTTTAAGTCACAAACATTGCCCGATAAAATATTATATTTCTTCATAAAATGCAGGCCAGTGTCGATAAACAAAATTTTAAATTTATTTGCAGATATAGAAATGATAGCCTCAACAGTGCTATAAAAGTGCAATCAACAACAAGAAGCAATTGACAACATCAATAACAGCTTACATTGTATTATTAATGCATGTCCACATAAAAACTACCAGTCACTTTTTGGGTTTTCCCTTGTAACTCAAAGCAATATTTATGACAATCCCTTGAATCACAGCCAGAGAAAATTTTTTTCCAAAAGCCCATGCCTAAAATTCAGTACAAACATAAGAAACTGTCAAGTTAGTGCACAGTTACTGACAGAGAAGTATATCACTTTCATCGGTGGAGATGCAAAAAAGGTTTATAAAAAACTTGAAACAGTGCACTCAATCTTTAACCAAATTCATACCAGTGAAGGCACTTCAACAAATATGAAAAAACTTTCAGCAGTCCCAAGCAGATGATCGAAAGAGACTACATACTTCAAGTCAAGATGAGAGACTAAAGCCTAAAATCTCGAAGCAAGTAAGGGGCATTCATTAAAGCTCTTTGTATAGATGGTAGCTGAAACTTTACCTGCTGGAACATCATCAAAAACAAGATTAAGTGATTCACAGTCCGCAAAGTACTGTCTGGCCAATGACCTGAAATCAATGGCAGGTACAGCTGGTTTGAGACGTGGAAAACGCAATGGGGAAGAAATTGAGATGGAAGATGGACCATTGAGCAAGGAATCGGGCTCGCATAAGTAACCGGGCTTCCCAATTAAATCAACAAGATACTCCCTGAAATCACAAAGACAGGATTGGTGAGATTTTACTTGCATATGGCAAACATTTTACCAAGATAACTTACAGTCTTACACGTTTACATCTACACAAATCATAGACCAAAATGGGAAGAAAGAACACAATAAGCAAAAGCACTTCTACCATGCAAGTGAAGTAAAAAAATTTGTTTAGTTCCCGCATGACAAACAATAACATCAATTAAAAATTTCAGGGTTTATTTTGTCAGCAAAATATTGCCATTCAAACACAAATTGCACCCAAAAAAAAAAGATCAGAATGTAATGGTTAAAGATTATAAATCACAAAGTTAAGCAAAAAAGTTAACACAGACCAAAATACCTGTCAAGCCCAAAGCGGACAAGGCAGGAGGAAGCATCATCTCTTTTACAATATTTGCAGCCCTTCGCAATTCGACATGGTAGATCAATAGTGTCAGCTAGTACCTGCATAAATTATGTTCGCTGTGAATGAATCCTCACTCCTTCAAAGGGAAACACAGTTTATGACAGGAAACTTGCTCCCACTAAGATGTAATAAAGGCATAAAATATTAACTATAACAAGCGAAAAATACTTCATAAGATCTCAGGTAAATGAAAACACCAAAAACTCCTAGAACCTTACTTTGAATAGTAAAGCTCGATGTCTGCAAAGGCCCACGGATAGGCTACCTATAGGAACCACAACTGAACCTAAGCAATCTTTTAAATCATCACTGCACTGCCTCCAAAAGGAAACAAAGTCATCTTCTCCGGTAGTAGATGAACCCCTTGGGAATGCAATAAAACAATTCATCACCGAGGTGCAACAAAAATTCATGATTGTTGAAAATTTTTGAATTAAAGAAGTAGATGACTCACCCCATGCGAATGCAGACAAGCTTCGCTAACTGATCGACAACTTCTTCTGTGGTTATACAGCAACGAGAAATGTTGTGGACTCTATTTTGGAGTTCCTTTAAGCTGGGATCACTTCTTCGATCAACCAATATCACTTCTAGCGGTGAATCGACAGTAGGTTCAACAGATTTTAGAGATTCAATTGACGGAATTCGACCATGTTCATGCAGATCAGTGCACACAGTCCAGATGTATGAATTCACTCCATGAATTAAATAAAACCCATCAGGAACTTTGTCAAAGTATGATAAGCAGCCATTAACCTGATGCACATAACGTTGAAAAGAGAAGATAGTTGAAGATCCAGATTTTTTTTCAGCCAAATCCTGAAACTTAACTAACTTCCCAGTCTGTAAATGTGTATTTCAGATGCTGGGCAGCTTACATACTTCCATTTCACCACATTGACAACACATAACATGGGTATAGAATATAGATACACTCAGCAAATATCAGAATACTAGCAATCATCGTTAGCAATAAAATTTGCATTACCCTTTCCACGTCCACCCATCCTAGAGCAGACCCCTTTACCAAAGTCTAATCTAATACAACACTTTTCTCTGCTCAACATTTTCAGCCTCTAAATACTGATATCTCTAAATAGCTTAACTGAAATCAGCTAACTAAATAAACATTTTTGACTTTCTGATTGATCAACAGAATCCCCATTGTGATTATATAATTAAATAACAAATAAGAAAATATAACAGTAAGCAATTATTTCACATATATTTTAACTTATAAATGATTTTGTAAAGGCAAGCCTAGTTCTTTATGTATGCAAAAACACCATTCATACCACATCTGCCTGCTCAGGTTAATGAGAGAAGTAATAATATTGACGCAGCAATAAAATTGGTGCCACTACATTTTGATCATGAGACTAAGGAACTACTTCCACCTCCTTATAATGGTTTTTAATTTTTTTAAGTGCAAGTAACAGATATTTTCCAAAATGACAATTAATCATCCTCTTCCCCAAAATTCAAACTGATAGAACCTGAACCAATTGAAAACTACCGTTAGCACCAACCGATTTTTCACATCCTATCCTATGCATAATTCAGGGTTCACACTCAAGCTAAGAATTCACCCACATCATCTTGTTTATCTCATGATAAATCTTTAAAATCATCTAAGAACGAAATCCGTTCACTATCACACCTGTTATATTCATCTGTGCATATGTCTTCAATCTCCTTGAGTTACTGAGCATTAGGTTCATTTAAACAAGCTCACAAGGTAATGGACAAAGCAAAAATCAAATAAATCCACAAGAAAACTTACCCAGAACCTATGGGAAACTGTCTCTGCAGAGCTTGAGCTTGCCGTCCGAATTGAGGAATCATCCGGAACAGGATCCAAAAAATTCGGATCATCAGCACAGGTAGCTTCTGAAGAAAGCCTCAAAGCCAACGCCAACTGCAACTGATAACTCTCCTCCGTTTGTAGCGCCCAACTTTTCCCCGATGACGAGCCCCCAACTTTCGTTCTCAAATCCCCATGACTAAAGCTCCCATCGTGACCATACACGAACGAATCAATCTCGTTCCCCGCCGCCGTAGAAAGGGTCGGCACATAATAATCTCCCGATAACGAGCTCTCACCGAAGCTACTCCCGCTCGAGTGCCGTTGATGCCCGACTGACGAAGCATAAGTATTCCCTCCCCCTCCTCCGCCGCCGCCGATTCGACTCGCTTGTTGCTGGTTCTGGCTCTGATTCTGATCCCAATCAAATAAACCTCTCTCTGGTTTCACTTTGCTGTTTTTATTACTCGTAGCTTCGCTCGAAAGCGAATCGTAATACGGCGGCGGAGCTCCTGCTATGGACACGGAGTAATGGTCATCATACTGGCGAAGGAGAGAGTAGTTGGATCTTCGACCGGGCATTTCCATTGATTACTAAACAAAATCGCCGATCACAAAACCTTATGAACCGTAGAAACCGCCATTGTTGAAGATTTCAAGCTTTTTAAGACTTTTTTTTTTTTTTTACTCTCTATAATTTGCTTTCCTTTTGTTAAACTTTTTTCTACTAATTTTTTTCTCTTTCTAGAATTCGATTGTCGTTTTGGGGGTGGGGGGGGGGAGGAGAAGAGAGAGAGAGAAAACGATCCCAAATTCCTAGTTTCATTCGGTGGCGTAATCGTAATATTCAGGTTCAAAGTTCACACGTTGATTGAATTTTTGTTTTTTTGCCAAATTTAAATCACAAATTATTCAGGTTTAATTAAAAAATTTTAAATATAACTCAATCACTATCAAAATATTTTTAATTATATATCAAATTAAATTTTAATATTTTAATATTTTATTAAAATTTTTTAAACAATATTAAAAAATTTAAACCTAAACTTACACTTAATTAAGTTTAGAGACGAAAAGAAATGAAGTCACTGTTTATTAAAGCTCCATTTGAAATTCAATTGCACCGGAGGCGCCATGAATTTTAAGGAATTTCATGGGGGAAATCCTCCCAAACTATTGTTTTTTTTTTTTTTTAAATGCTTTTATATTTATTAATTTTTTTTAAATATAAATATAATTTTAATAATCTTTAATTATTATTTAATATAAATATTTTTTATTTTTAATTATTATTTAACATAATATATATCTTTAATTTATAGTCTATTATAAATATAATTTTAATAATACTTTTAATACAAATATAATTTTATTTATATTTATTATTTAATATAATTATAATTTTAATAATTTATTACATACGTACAAGCATTTTAATTAAATATCTTTAATGATCATTTTTATTCAATCTCACCGACTTATTTCATAGCTAATTTTAATTTTACCATTTCAGTAATTAATTTTATCATTACGATAATTAATCTTACTATCATCATAATTTTTAATTTTATCAAAACTAATCTCTCTACCTATTCAAATAAAATTTTAAATAATTAAATATAATTAAATAAATTTAAATAATTTAATTACACTCAAATCAAATTTTAAACTCAGAAAACAATCGTGCTACCTAGTAAATGCTACATTCCTTTGTGAACAAATAAACAAGTAAATAAATGACCAACAAATTCGCTTTCTTGCCCGTGTCCTCCCTTCGTGGACTTTTCTTTAATTCTTCCCCTCAAAAGAAAACATAGTGAATAAATTAAACAGTACGTAAGAATTTTAGCTGTCTTCGTGCATGAATCTGGACGAGATAATTAATTTTATCACGAGATAACGATAAAAAAAAAAAAAAAAACAATTACAGCTTTTTATTTCACGTTTATTTCATGCCCTATAGACTTTGGTTTTTCGGTTTAATAATTAAACAATATTTAAATTTAATTACAATGTAATTTTAAAAAAAAGTATTTTTATTTAAGTTATTGTTCTCATCGTTTTTTTAAATGCTAGCTATAAATTCTTTTTAATTATAACATCCATTGTATTTCAATATATACATTAAAAAGATACAATTTTTTTCCTGTCTTTGGCCAAAAATAAAAAAGATAAATGAAACTTATTTAATTGCTTTCAATTTATATGTTGAACAAATTTTTTTTATGCCAATATCAAGTGTGAAATTTTCTTTTCTAAGGTGGATCAGTATTTTAAACTATTAATTTTATTTTTGTTAATTTATATAATCATATATATGTTTCATGTTTTTTTTATGTTAACCTTATATATTAATAAAAAATAAATTATTAAATACGTCAAAATTTTAATATCATATAATAATTGTATTAAATATATTATGTTAATTATATTTATTAAATATATTATATTTTCATATCGTATTTAAAATTTTCAACTCTACAAAATATTAAGATTTTTTTTTTTGCCAAACCTTTTTTAGTCGTTAGATAATCAAATTATTGTGATATTTTACTATCAATCAAATTATCATTTTATCTGTAAGAAAAAAAATCAAATAAAATGTCTGATACTATAAGTTAGGCGTTGGTGGGGCAAAAAAGAGAGGGGAAAAAAAAAAAAAAAACCTTAATCTACAGCGCAAGTGGGAAATTTATTATTAAACATTATATAGGTTAGACCGCTTAGAAACATGATTAATAATAATAATAATAGTAAAGGACTTTGACAAAAGGACCAAAAAGAGTTAAAGAAATTATTATAGGAAAACATAAGGAAATCCTTATCAAATTTGTTCCTTTTTTTTTTAAGTGATAAGGGACAAATAAAAGAAAAAATAGTAATCCATCTGTCGATGAGGTTATGTTCGATGAATCTTATGATTTTGTTAACAATTTTGGATCGCTTTCCCTTATATTATATATTTTATTTTATGGAACTTGACTTGAGTTTGCGAGAACTTGGCCCTTACTTTACTTATTTTAAGTTTTAACCATATATAATAATACGACAAGGTGCGGTAATCCCCCCTTTTTTTTTATCTTTTAATGTTAAATGCCGATCAACTTCGGTATTATTTCAGCTTAAAAATTTAGATTGAAATTTCAATTGATGAGATATTTGATTATTAATTTGATTGATTGAATTTGTTGATTTAATTAAAAATTTTAATATTAGATAAATAATTAACGAAATATGTATTTAATTTGACGTTAAGATATTTAATATGAAATTAAAAAAATTAAATACTCACGATTCGATACTTAAAAAAAATTAAAGATTAATTTTTAATATGTTGAATAATTTTTTATTGAGTCAATAAATTCTGAAAGTTTAGTATTGTATACTAAACCAAATAAATCTTTAATTTTATTTTTTAACTATGAATATTATTTTACTTATTATCAATGAAATTTAAACTGTTTAAATCCAAATTTTATTATTAAATAAACCATTCCTATTACGTCAAACACTGGTTCGTTTACTTACAAAATAAGTTAATTTATTTTACTGATTCCATTATCAAAATTCACAATCATAGAGTGGTAAAAATAAATTTAAAAATAAAAAAAAATGTTAAAACTTAACATATAGATTACTAGAGAATATGTGCTGGTGGCTACCAGATTTCGTGCTCCTATAATTTCAAGATTTTATTTTATTTTTTAAAAGATGTAAAGTAAACCTTACTTATAATTAGACTTAGACTTTATTTTTTATCATCAAATTTTATTATTTAAATAGTAATTTATATTTTACTTATTTATCTTTTAATTACACAAAAAAATAGATTTAGAAACACACAAACCGAAGATTAGATAATAATTAAATAATTTATATTAAATAAATATTAATATAATTATATTTATATTATTTTTTATAATATAATCGTATTTATAATTATGAATCTAAAGCAAAATCATGGCCAGACAAAGACACGAGATTGGTGGCCGGACATCCAACGTTGGTCATCGTTGGCTTGAGAAATTGGGGTGATATTTCCTCCGCCTCTTTCCCTTATTCACGTTGATTTTTTACTGTTGTATTGACATGCTAAGTTTTGGACTTTTGGCAAGAATGTTGGCGTAAAAATGTCGTCTCCTTTGACATTAAACGAGTGCTTTTGAATATTGATATTATCAAGTAATTCTTAACATCTAATTAATACAAAAGTTAAGGGCGATTTATCAATCTTTAATAATTTGTAAAATATCATTTGTTTGATTATACAGGTAGATCTCTTTACGAATCAATTTATTTTTTTATTAGAATTAATTAAATCGTTTGTCTAATTCAAAATAATTATGATTATTTTTTTTTATTTTAAATTAGCTGGATAATAATATATATATATATTAAAATTGAATTGACTCTACTTAATTTTAGTTACTATTTAATAATATAATTTTATATACATTTAATTATTAAAAAAATAAAATATTAATATAAACTAAAGTTCAAATAACAAAACGAATTTATTCTAACGATCGGAAAAACATGGAGTGAGAATGTAAAAATATTATTTTTTACACCATTTATAGGGAGTTGACTAAACTTCAGAATTTGGTGAGCTAGTTCGACACTGATAATGGTAAGATTCGGCTTAGACTTTAAATTCTTTGCGGAAAGCACAATCCATTTAGAAAGAATAGACTTTTTGATTTGTGTCTAAATTCATTTAACGGGCTTAATTTTTTTGAATTTTGAAAGGATTTTAGTACCAAAACTAAAGGAGTTTGGATTTCAATAATATCCATCAAATTTTGTTAGCTAGCTACGGTTCCACTCATTGACGGTGTTATCACCTTTTTTCTTTTCTTTTAATTCATTATAAAAAGGAGAAAATAAAATCATAAAATAATTAAAATGTAATTGTAAATATAAAATAATTAATTTTTATAAAAATAAAATTATACATTTAATATTTTATAAGAGAATGGTGGGCAAAAAATTTATAATTTTGTTTAAAAGCGTTTTCAAAAAATTTTCTTAAAAATAATAAAAGAATTAATGAACATAGACCTTGCAAATCTT
>JBBYHK010000013.1:11497321-11507531 GCA_038382065.1 Adansonia grandidieri | reverse complement strand
TAAAAAATTAACTGAATCTAAACATTAAATATTAACAATTAAATTTAACCCCATCGTAAACCAATTTTAAATGTTTACCGTATTTAATTTTTAAATTTAATATATTTATTTGAATCCTTTCGAAAATTACACAACGATACGAGAACTCTACTTATTAATATTAAAAAATGCAGCATTCCCATCATTTAGGATTCTCCAACGATGATATGACATCTCAGTGAACCAATCAATAAGCACACTCACACAGTATCCCACCCCGTTTTCATACGCCACGTATTAAAAAAAAATGGGAAAATCCCAAATTTCAAAGTCCCTACTTCCTCTACGGGGATTACACTCCCGCACAAAAATCAAGAAGTCTGTTTTTATTTTTAGTTATTTTTTCCATCAATCCAAACGGAGAAAATAAAGAGAAATTTCTTTTATCCATCCTAGCAGTGGCTGCAAGATCTACTGATCCAGCTGAATCTGATCGAGAAATTGTTGAAACTTTTATGAAATATATAGTTATTTACTTATTTAAGAATTTTTTTTTTAGATTTTGGAAGAGAAGGGAATGGGGGACAACAAGGAGGAGGAAGAATGGAGTGGGAGTGAGAGCGGGGATTTCACGTCGGAAGACGAAGGGACGGAAGATTACCGGCGAGGCGGTTATCACGCCGTTAGAATCGGAGACACTTTCAAGAACGGTCGTTACGTCGTGCAAAGCAAGCTCGGTTGGGGTCATTTCTCCACCGTTTGGCTGGCTTGGGACACTCAGCTCTCCGTACGCCTCTCTCTCTCCCTTTCTCTCTCAAACTCTTTAGCTCTGTCGTTTCTCTGGTTGATAAGTTCAGTCATGCCGTCCTATAATCAAATCTGCGTAGTTTACTTAAGAATTTAGCTTTTTGCTTTTAAGCTATAATTCTTTTGTTTAAGTCAGTAATATTTGATTAATCTGTTTTCTCGATCCTGTAATTAAAGAAAAATTTTCTAAAAAGAAGGACCTTTTCATTTTATTTGTTTTAATTTTCTGTTAGATTTATTGCATAGAAAATAGCGGGGAAAAATATGCAGGATTATAAAGTACAAATTAAAAGCATTCCTTGCAACTCGCAACTAACGCATTTGTTTGCTTGATCAATTTTGACAATGAAACAGCAGAAAAAATCACTAGAAAATTTGATCTGTTCTCTTGTAATTTCACTTAAATTGTTTTCTTTATGTTAGATTTTAATAATTTGCTTTTAAACTACAGTGTTATGTAGCTTTGAAAGTACAAAAAAGTGCACAGCATTACACTGAGGCAGCTATGGATGAGATAACAATCTTGCAACAGATCGCAGATGGGGATAAAGGGGATAGAAAATGTGTAGTGAAGCTTTTGGATCATTTTAAGCATTCAGGTCCCAATGGACAGCATGTTTGTATGGTGTTTGAGTACTTGGGAGATAATCTTTTGACTCTCATCAAGTACTCTGATTATCATGGCATGCCTGTTCATAGGGTTAAGGAAATATGTTTCCATATTCTAGTGGGCTTGGATTACTTGCATAGGGAGCTTTCCATTATACACACGGATCTGAAGCCGGAAAATATTTTACTGTTGTCAGTGATAGATCGGTCTAAGGACCCAAGAAAGTCGGGCACTCCTATCATTCTTCCCAATAGTAAGGACAAGACAGTGCTGTCTACAAATGGGGATTTATGTAGAAATCAGAAGAAAAAGATTCGGAGAAAGGCTAAGCGAGCGGCTCAGGGGTGCGTGGAGAAGGAAGTTTCTGCAGAAGCTGATGTGGACCCTGAAACATCTGGTGCGGCTGAATCATCTTCCATTGAAAAGAAATATGTGGGTTCTGTTGAATGCCCCACTAGTTGTGGCGATGCCAATAGATTCTCTGATGCTGATGGTACAAAGGATACTGGTCAGGCAAGTCAGAGTAATAAGAGAGGAAGCCGCTCCACAAGAAGGGAACTGTTGGCATCAGTTGACTTAAAGTGCAAATTAGTTGACTTTGGGAATGCATGTTGGACATATAAACAATTTACGAATGATATTCAGACAAGGCAGTATAGGTGTCCTGAGGTGATCCTGGGATCTAAGTATTCTACGTCAGCAGACCTTTGGTCATTTGCTTGCATTTGTTTTGAGCTCGCAACGGGTGATGTACTCTTTGATCCCCATAGTGGCGACAACTTTGACAGAGATGAGGTATTTTCTTTTACAATGATGTGATCTATTTTATGTATTTTGCACAATATATCATGTATGTATTTGTTTTTATGTTTCTCATCTTCCTTGATGAAATTTCATTCTTGGCATTCAATCTTTAAAGGTAGTGATAAGCTTGAAACACTAAAAAATTTATTTCCTTGATTTTGTAAAGGAAACAAAATTGCTTCAAGCATCTGAAAAAGAAAAGAGATGCTATAAACAGGGACAAAAGTGTGTTTTCCTTTGCATGTTATATCGAACTTGTAGTTAAATGTGGAGGCATTTCCATCGGAGATATTTTGCATTTTACAGATCTTTAATGTGATAATCACAATGGCTGAAATGTGGTGAACTGAAATTTCGTTCACTTATGGAGAGATTTAAAAAGTGCTATGGCAGAAAATTTCTCTTCTTGCCTATTCACTTTTAGGTAGTTATTTCACTTCAGTTTCTCCATTTCTCTTAATCCAAATTTTTCCGTAAATTTTGGTATTCGATTTATGTGGTAACCTTATATGTATTTTGAAGTGCTAGCTGAACAGAATGTAAGCTTATCTATTTTTGAGAACAAAAGTTGAAAGAACTCATTTTTCTGGCAGCAATTACCCCTTAAAAATTAAGATTCTGTAATGCCTTTCATTTTTGTTCCCCTTTTCTGGGAGCTCAACTGAGCCCAATTCGAAAAGAATAACATTGATTTTATGCTAGGATATAGTTTTTGAACTATCTGATTGGAGTGGAGTGCTTCTATATGTATTGGATTTGTTAGTTCGGGTTACTTGTGTGCTTCTATATCTATGGTTTTTTTGGTATTTTTGTACTGGTGAGGGGTCATAGTCTCGTGGAACTGTTAGTGATTGCTGAATGCAATTATTTCGGGTTTGCGTCTTAAAAGTGCTCACTGGCAGCTGAAAATGCTGAATGGTTTAATAGCATATGTGGATTACCTTCAACTCTGGATTTTACCATCATAGTTTGCATACGTGAATGATATATAATTTTTTGTATTTAGGAATATGTGTTTTGTATATGCTTTGTGTATGCATGTACACATGTGTGCTTATGTATACATGTATATCTTTATACTTGTGTTTTCGGCAGCTAGGCATATTATGACTTTGTGGGTTAAGCTGTCTGTTTTTGTTTTACTTCTCTAAAGACCGGTTTAATTTATTGTGAAGCACAAATATTGTTCTGTTGGTTTAGCAATTTTGTAGGGTTATTTTAATGTCATGTCTAAGTTCCGTTATAGGACAACTGGGCTATTTTTCACCATTAAAACTTGAGCTGGTTTTGGGGTCTTTTTTTTTTTTTTTGAATTATTAACTTTATATGCCAAATGAAATGCATGAAGTGTTAGGGAAAATGTTATTTTGCCTTGCAAAATATGTACATTAAGATTCTTTTAAAAGTGCTTTGAAGCAGGTTTGAACTTGAGAACCTTGAAAATAAATGACCAAAAGTTGTCCATAGCAGGAATATCTTGATTCTGCTTTTGCTCGAGCATGCTAGAACTAGATATATGCTTCGACGAATTTAACATTTTACTCGATCTGTTTCTGTTCAGGACCACTTAGCCTTAATGATGGAACTTCTAGGAATGATGCCACGCAAGGTGAGAAATTTCATTTCTGCATATGAAAAAGTTTGCTTTCTTAGCCTCCTGCATTTAACAAAAACTATTTTGGGAATTATGCTCAGATTGCATTGGGTGGCCGTTATTCACGGGACTTCTTTAATCGATACGGTGATTTGAGGCACATACGTAGGTTGCGTTTCTGGCCCTTGAATAAGGTCCTTGTTGAGAAGTACGAGTTCAGCGAGCAAGATGCAAATGAAATGACTGACTTCTTGGTTCCCATCCTCGATTTTGTACCTGAGAAGCGTCCCAGTGCTGCTGAGTGCCTTCTTCATCCATGGATCAACGCAGGCCCCCGACTTTTAGAGCCATCAGGGTCTTCATCGCAAGGCCAAGTTGCGGATACTCGTATATCCGATAAAAAGAAGGGGGAGATGGATGAGAAGGAGGCAATGGAGGTTGGAATGGGGAAGATTGCCATCAGTGCTGATTCTAAACCTGCCAAAGATCTCCAGTCTACTTCGAAATCCTCCATGGGAGACACTTCTTCTAGGTAAGTGACTCATACCTACGTTTCTAGAAGGCTGCCCCCTTTCAAATTTTCTGCATAGGCTAGTTTTGTGCCCGAATCTATGAGCAGGGCATGTAATTCTTTTAAACATTTTCCGTACAAAATTTAACAGAAATTGCATTCAAATATGTGTATTGGAAAATGAAGATGAATTAGCTCATATAATGGGTAATTTTATATTTATGCAACTTGATTTGGTCCAGTCCTTTGAAAATTTATTTGTATTTGTATGTTCGTTTTTGTTTAAGAGGCTGTAATTTGGGGATGGTAAAATAAATTATGGTGTTTTTATTTGAATCCAGATTTATCGAAAGTTACTTTTCAAAAATAATTATATCAATCTAAATGGGTTAAATTTTCGATTTAGCATTTATCTTTTGCTAGTTGGCTAGGATTGAGAAAAAAGTTGTTATTAAAACAGTTTTTGAAATGCTTGTGCATACACGCATGTTTGACGTCCGTACAAACATAAGTACAGCTATATCATTCTTCAAAAATTCTTTAATTACATAATCTGAATATATTTACGATGAACACATAATTTTATCTAACACTCATGGTGGAGTAGCATAAATTAAAACTCAGGTCAATGATTTGCTGTTGTTAGAAACTAAATATTAACGAGATAAACACGCAGTTTTATTTTTTTAAAATTTTTTATTTCAAAGGCAGTAATTATCCTTTTCGGGATATAATAAAATTAATTTTAAAACTCCTTAAAGAAAAAAAAATATTAAAAGCTTTTATAAAAGAAAAATGAAAGTAGGAAGGAGAAGAAAAATGAAAATCTAACATGATTGATAGCATCAATAATCCTACAAAAATGGGAGCAGAATTGGCAATTATCAAAAAAAAAAATAAAAATCTAGAACTAGAAAAATTCGTTGCCTATGAATATTCGTGCAGATCAGGTTATATCAAATTGTTTCAAACTTTAACCAAGGAACTCATAAATACGAGATATAATCATTAAAATATATAAAAGTCCTTTAAAAATATGAATAATTCATTTGAATCGGAGTAATGCGCTCATTCGAATCTGGTAAAAGAGTAATTTATTGATCCAACCTAACAAGGGTTTTGAAAGTAAATTTTATTGTTCATTCCTCTTACTTTAGCTGTTTCCGGAAAAGATGGTCAAGGCAGGATTAGATCTCTTCAAATCAATATGTTGACTCATATTGGGTAAAGTAATGATAAATATTTTAATAATTCGAGTTAATTTAATTTAAATTATAATTTATTTAATAAAAATTTATTATTTAAAATTTAAATATAAATATTAATATAAAATAAATTAAAATTTTAATATTATTTTAAATAATAACTCAAATTAAATCCATCACCAACTTTTAATTATTTTTTTTTTAAAAGTATTTGACAACACGACTTTAGCCTTCTGCGCCACCATTTTCATGCCGTGGGATCGCAGCTCCTCGTGTCGGTGTCACGTGGACATTAGCACTATACTTATATTGGTTAGTTTACTCCCAGGCCCAGCCAACCTTAGAAGCATCGTTTCGACGTTTTCCGATCTTCGCATTCCAACCCAAGTAGGTCTTTGTTGGGTGTGGATCTCTCAGTTGGCAAAATTACCTTAAAGCGCATGAAAATCTTCTCTTTGACCCCCTGATTCTTTGTTTGTTTATTCTTTAGATTATTTGCGTAGTATTGCAACGAGTATCAGCATCTGAAATCGGTATTGATTGATTTCGGCTTGCGCCATTTCTGCCTGTTATGTGTTCGTCGTAAGTTCACAACGAGACAATAAGAGAAGAAAAAGAACCATTGCTGATTTCTTGCTTCAAAATGCCAATTATCACTCTCAAAACCATATTAAAACACCAAAATCCTTGTCAGATCATTGGTAGTCGATTTAAAACGTCCTCTGTTCAGTATGTAGAATCAAGAGCTAGGGATCCTACATTTGAGAAACTGATGGACAAATACAAAAACCTTCTCAAAGTCATTGCAATACAAGATCTTATCCTTGCAAATCCCACCAATAACCCCCCTTCTGTCTCCCTTGATTTCCTCTCGAGGCTCTCCCAGAAGCTACATTAAACCGTGGTGCCGCTCCTTTTCTCCGTAGATACCCTCATATTTTTCACATTTTCTTTGATCCCAATAAGTCCCAGACTTTTTGTAGATTGACTGATGCTGCCATCGATATTACGCGACAAGAGGCTGAAGCTATCAATGCTTCTTTGCCTGTAGTTGTTGACCGCTTAGTTAGGCTTTTGTCTATGTCGACCACTAAATCATTGCCTCTCCGTGCTGTTTTCAAAGTTTGGAGGGAACTTGGGTTGCCAGACGATTTTGAGGACTCGATCATATCTCGGAATTCTCACATATTTAAGCTCTCTGATGCTCCTGAACCTAAAACTCATATTTTGACACTGACTGATGAAATGCATGATAAAACTTTCGTGGCTTCTGTTGAGAATTGGCGAGTTATGGAGTGTTGTAGGGAGGACTGCACTGTTGATAGAACAGAAATTCAATATGGTTTTAAACATTGCTATCCACCAGGGATGAGGTTGAGCAAGGATTTTAAGGTTAAAGTTAAGGAATGGCGGAGGTTGCCATATGTTGGGCCTTATGAAGAAATGGGAGAAAAGAACAGGTCTTCTAAGGCAGGAACAATGGGATTAGAAAAACGGGCAGTTGCAATTGTTCATGAATTCTTGAGTTTGACGGTGGAGCGGATGGTGGAGGTGGAGAAGGTTAGCCATTTCAGGAAATCTTTCGGCATTGATTTGAACATAAGGGATTTGTTCCTCGATCACCCGGGGATGTTTTATTTGTCAACCAAGGGGAAAAGACACACTGTTTTTCTTAGAGAAGCGTACGCAAGGGGCTGTTTAATTGACCCAAATCCAGTTTATAATGCAAGGAGAAAGCTTCTAGATCTTGTTGTGCTGGGACGCCATGCCATGCTGAGCAATGAATCAAAGTCAGTGGAAATTTCTCAAACTGAGAAACCTTGTTTACGAGATGAGAACAGAGGTTAAAGTCTGTAATTCCTCATTTTTAAATCCCTGTTTTCTTCTTCTTTCCTCTGCATTTTGGTTCTGGCTTTTGTTGTTCTATATGGCTAACTTTGAGCATTGATTGCGTACCTGCATCAGCTGATATATATTTAACCGTTGGATTTAACAATATAATTATATTTATCGTATACGTAAAGTTTTAAATTAATCTGATATCTCTATTATATCGATAGAGAATTCTATCTTTATATTTAACCGTTATAATATTTTACGTCAAACCCTCACCAGTCTAAAGACAGAAGTGAATTGTTCAGTCTTACAGGACACTGGAATCTTGGGTGGTCAACAAGGTGTTGGCCAGAATCCAATTTAAATTATAAAATCTTTGGGAAGACAAATGTTAATTACAATCCACATTTTCCTTGCCGATATCCAGTAATATTTTCTGGCTTTGCTTCAAAATTGTCTCCCTTGTTCAATCTTCTGCAGCATCTTTCTCAGTGATCATTGGCTGCTGCAAAAATCTAAAAACCCCATAAATTCATGGTTGTGTATCATTTGAATGCTTGTCTCAATGCCAATGATTCCTATTAAAGACATCAAGAGAAAGAATACCAGTTATCAATTATGAATTTTGACAGAAAATTTACAGTAAAATGACCAAAAAAAAAAGTAGAATAATTGAATTTTGATAAAAATAAGCTCATACCCATTGTGAGTGCACTAGCAAAGATGACTCCAGATAGGATGAATACAATAATTGAAGCTCTTTTTAGGATTAATATTACTTTTCTTACAAAATACTGTCCCCAAAAGCCAGCCAAAATAGATACTCCCATCAAGTACAGAGCTGAAAAACAAGGGGAAAATTTTAATCGAATTGAGATCAAATTCTCAATCTCTTATTGCAAGCAAAAAATATGGGGATGATAATAACCGAGACTTACCATAGGGGATAGGGAACCTCCTGAGCAAATAGAATTCCACTACAGACAACGATGAAGAGAACATCATGACAAATGTTGCTGTTGCACTGGCGACCTGTTCATTGAAAGCAAAGACAGGTTATATACTTTCATAATGACCCGTGTCATGTAAGGATTCTGTCAAATGCTTGTTGCAAAATTGATAAGGCCTATCTTCGCTAAGCATTTTATTCAGCAAAGTAAATTCAACAAGAGATAAAAGCGTCAGGCACATGTTTTGACTCGGCTCAGCTGATATGGTTAACTATCTTCGGCTTGTGAGACATCTTTTATGAATAAAATTGTGAAGTTTAATAAGTTAAAGCAGATAATATTTTGTAGGTTAGTATTTATCATGACACTGATACTAAGTTGATATAGTTGTTAAGAAATTTAATAGAATGATGATGTTGATGTTTAACCGCAATTTTTACCTGTGGAATGACACCAATCTCCAGGAGGAGAGGACCCAAAATGAAGCCTCCACCAGAACCAAGCAAGCCCCCAACGGTGCCACCCAAGATGCCACAGAGCGCACAAAATGCAATGTTCAATGTACTCCATTGAATTGAGGCTTCACAAATTGCTTCAGTGTTCCCTGTTCTCATCCTCTTCCTGTGTTCTTTGTACAATTTGGTTGCTTCGTATCCAAAAACCAATACTGCTACAGGAAACTGAAACATGAACATAAATTTGTATCAAGCTATGTTACTTGAATTTGAATGTGAGTGTCAAATACGCGTATGTATCTGATATAAGTATGTTTAATTTTTTAAAAGTTTTTAATGTGTTTGGAGAGTCTTTAAAGGGTCATATACATATACTTATGTTTGAAAATATATTGGACACGAGAATCAAATACAATTACTCCAAGAAAAATGAAAAGTCAAAGCACCATAGGTATCTAAAATTAATGAATCAGGAAAGCATAAATTTAATTTGTAATGTTTCATCAAACAAGGATTACCTGCAAGCAGAACAGCACCCAATACATAGTGCTACAAGCAACCAAATCATTCTGCAAAAATGGCAACATAAATCGTGAAAATTAATGAGACAAATGGAAATATTGGAAGTAAAGATATAATTATAGAATGTTAGTTAGCTTGCCTTGATGACTTGAATAAGCGTGAAAAGGACCCAAACAGTAGCCAATACCAAAAGCCTCTTCCCCCTTAGGTTGAAACATAATATTTGCTGGAAATATATAGGAAGTTGGTTATAGAATAGTATAAAAAAAAGGCATATATTTATAGAAAATCAATCAAAATCATACAAAGGCTTGATGCACTAACCATTGCTGATTTCTCTTCTCTTGGAACCAGTGGATCATACTCTGCATCTATCAGGACTGAGAAATTCGACATAAAAGAAAAAAATAATTAAAAAAAAGCAGTGAATATTTTTTCTTTTATAATCTGTCCGAAGATAAATTTGTAATGGCATCAACGATTTTATCTTACGTTCGCCCCTGGAATTAACCAGAGTTTCTTGTTGCCTGGTGAGTTCTTTCTGCAATTTTACACATTAAAAGACCAACAAAAAAGGGGGGAGCGGTTAAAATGATAGTAATTTGATTTTGTAAACGCAGAAACTTGACATTCACTCAGAAATAATTGGAAGTTTGAAAGGGTCACCTTTAAAATTGACTCTTCCTTCCACATTTCAATGGCCTTATAGAAAGACCTTGAGGAGGTACCTATGAAGAGTATGATGATGAGCACAGTAATGAGCCAATAAGGGAAAACAACGCTCAAGGCAACCCCAACGGTGATGCCAAGCATCAACATAGGCTGGAAGAGAAGGGCCAGATCATAGTCAATGATGGGAACTTCCCTTGTTGGATGGGGCACTCGAAGATTGTACCAAACTGATGATGCTGATGCCCCCATTATCATGCCTGAAATG
>JBBYHK010000013.1:11475141-11493782 GCA_038382065.1 Adansonia grandidieri | reverse complement strand
AGGAGGCCTAGGTTAGATCATCAGTTTGTAGCATACAACATTTCATCACTGTTTTCCGGTAAAGATTATATGTAGAGTAACTTAGAAAAATATGATTAAATTTCAAACTTTACTTAATTTATAATATTATTTTTAAAAGATAATTTTTAATAAATTTAATATTTAAATTTTTTTTATTCTCAAATTAAGTCATCTTCTATTAAAAAAAAAAAAAAGAAAACTTAGAAATAAGATCTATTAATGGTCTTCAAAATCATTTGCTTTTTATTTCGATTGGTTGAAATTATATAAAATGAAGGAATTATGATTCCTTAATGGGCCTCAAAGATGGCTTGCACAAGTTCTTTGCCCTCTTCTAGGGCAAAGGTACTTTCTAATGCTCATCAATTGGAAGGAGAAGTGTTTACGATAAAGTTATTTATTTAAATTTAAAAGTTCATTCAATATTTGAGAGAGTTAGTTAAGAATATTAATTTTAAAAAATATAATTGGAAAAAAAGTAAGCCTTCAAAATAAGAAGTAGTAAAATGAATCTAAACTTGAAAAGTAACTTGAAAAAAACCTAAGCTCGAACTTAAATTAACTAAAAGGTCAATGGCCCAAACATGAGAAAATTCAAACCCGAAATTACTCATATAGAAAAGACTCGAACCTGAAAGAACTCGAACCCAAAAGAATCCTAACCTGAAAGAACCTAAACTCGAGCTTTACCTAAACTCAAACCCAAATTTAATACTAAAAATAAAAATGATGAAATTATAATTAAATAGTTTTTTATAAAGCAAAAATTTTAATTATCAATTTTATTTTAATATTCCTTTAATAATTTAATTAAAATATTAAAAACTTAATATATATTTTATATATAATGAAATAATAATTTATCAAAAAGTAAATCATATCATGAGTTTTGAAAACATTATTATGAGGTATACCATTAATTTATCACATTTTTCTTAAAATTTAATTAGTTAAACTCATTGAATATTGAAAGTTTATATATGTTAATAGTAAAATTTAAAGTGCTTCTTTGAATATTATTCTTATTTTGTTATCGTTATTTTTAATAATGATAATTAGAGTATGATAATAGTATAACAAAGTAATAATGTAAATTAAAAAACTATGAAAGCCGTAATAGATAATACCATATCAAAAATTAAAAAAAAAATCATATGTTCGACTTAAACTAGCAACTAAACCAATCCAAGGGCTAGGCAGCTCGCTTAACTCGATAAGCCACGCTCGATCGGGCCAGGGTCTTAGATTTTAAGTTTCAAGGCGGGCCAACTTGAAACAGTATTTTTTAAATAAATTAATATATTTTAATTTTAATTTAATTATAAAATAAATAAACATTAATATAAAAATAGCTTATTAATATTATAAATAGTGATTCAGGCCTAAATGGGTGGGTCGGCTAGATTCAAGCTGAGCATAGAATTTCAAATTATGTTAAAACGATTACATTTAACATAAAATAAAAAAAAAATGATGTAAAACATACTCAAACCTGAACCACAAAGGCTGGAACCCAAATAGACCCGAACCCAAATAAGCATGAACTCGAATAAGCTCGAATTCGAAAGAACTCGAATCCCAATATGCTCGAACTTGAAATGGACACGAATTTGCCACCTAATTGCCAATAGGCCTGAACTCGAATCCTAATAGCCCCCTAATTGCCACCTCTATTCAAAATATGGACACAAATTTGGCTCTAACTTTCAAGCAGCCAGGTTAAAAGAATTGTTAGGGAAGGTCCTTGTAGATGGTCAGAGTCTAGGGATAGACTCATTGACTAGTCAGACTGTCAGAGTACTCATACCATTCATGGATTAGTTGACCAATCGAGTCAATTGAAGGAATGCATCTGCACTCTCCTATAGCCTATAGGGAGGGAGACTTCTTCCTTCCAGGTCAGAGAAAGAAGAGAGATTCTTGAAGACGTTGATCGAAAGAGTCTGAGTAGGATCGTCTTTTGGTGACTTGCAGGATCCATTTCCGCCTTCTTGTGCTCCTGTATTCTCATCCAATCGTGGAAGCCATTCAACGCCCCTCCCGAAGCCTTTATTAATCTAAACTATATGGTAATTGAAAGACTACAGAAGTAAGTATGAACGCCCAGGAAGTTGCAAAGGGAAAGGGATTTCCAAACAACCCTACAATCATACAGGACGTCAGGATAACAGGTAAGGAATTGATAATAGCCTTGAGATCAAAAGAAAATCATTTTTTCTTTCCTCTCAAGTACTACGACGGTTGGGTTTGGTTTGACTTAGTCTAACCTATTTTCAATTAGATAATATATATTATTTTATATCTATATTATATAATTAATATCTCATAAAGAATACATATATATAAATATTATAGTATAAACATTAAAAAATTGTTAAGTTATCTATATTTTAAAATATATAAAATAAAATTATTAAATTATTAAAGATTAAATTTTAAAAATATATATTTTTTAAAAAATAGAAAAAAATATAATATAAGTAAATATAAATGAGATTGAATTATTTATTTATAAATATAAACAAACTTAAATTCAATTCAAACTCCATACTTAATATTTGGACTGAACTTAAATAAATATAAATAATATTAAACCCAACCAAATCCGATCTAATCTGACTCACCCTAAACCTCTAAACCCAGTTCTAATTATCCTCAGCCGGCTGTACAGCTGCTCCTTGAGTAATCATATAAAGTTTACCCCTTTCTAAGCAAGTTTGGTCCCACAAGGACTTTCTTTTGTACCAAAACATAAAAAATCAATTTACATTTACTAGATGGGTAAAAAACTGGTCTTTTAGTGGTGGAGGGGGGTACAAGTTCTTAGTGTCTTTTGCGTCTCACAAATAATGGGGTATCTAAATTGCCCTAAAACAGATTCATAGTGTAAATGATAGTTCTTTAGCAAATAAAGAACTTCCCATGGAGCAGCAGGCTCCTTTCAAGGTCATAAGCACATAATTTCCAATATTCATGCTATGTTTCTATAAGAGCACTGTCTGGGTCCATCCTCTCTGCACTGGATCCAGAGGCCGATGAACTTTGAATTTAGACCCGCCCACTTAAAGTACCGATCGTTTATACCCTCGATGTTGTAGCTTGTTTAAAACTTTATATGCACATTATTTTGGTTTTCATATAATTGTACTCTTTCAAAGATCTCTTTTTATTTTATTTGAACTTAAATATAAATATAAGATACGAATATATATTCAATATGATTATATTTAATTTTTTTAAATTTTATTATATATTTAAATATTACATCTTTATATTTAAATTTACGTTGGATGTAAATATCAAATGCTAAATACTTAAAAAAAAAAATTAAAAATAACCTCATTTATCCAAACTTATTGATGGGTATTAAACAGTTTGGATGCCAAAAATCAAATGACCCTTTTTAGAGCTTCAATAAACATGCTAAAGAAAGAAAGTATTTTTGATCACTTCCATTTCTTTTGCCTTGTTTTTCTTATAGATGCCTTTACTAATTATTTCTTCATTTTAAAATCTTTCTTTTTAGTTCCTTCATCTAGCTAGTTAGGTTGTCCTGTTAAATGGAATGCTTGTTCAAAATACCTCATGATTTAAAATATAAAAAAAAAGGTAACAATTGCCTGAATGCTCACAAAAAATATGTTGTTTTACATTAAAAGAAATATATATGTTCTTTGTGGAGTTTGTGCATGCCTTTTTCCTGATCAACATTGAAAGTTGTAGTGGGGGCTATTAATTATGTTGTTGAATTTAACTTTAATGATCTGTTCTTCAACCACCATTAAAGATGAAAGAAGAAGAAGAAGAAGACGAAGAAGAAGAAAGTCCTTCCCGGTAATTATCTACCATTATTGTAAAGAACTCAGCTAGCAATTCCTGATCTCTAAAGGATGCCACACCGTCGGAATCCACCTTTACCATAAATGACAAAAGGTGGATTGTTTTTTCATATAGATTCTTTGAGCTACTTTTTCATCTACTTTATTCTTCATCTCTGGCCTTTTTATTAGCCCCCCAAGCACAATTTCTCTTTGTGCTATAACCATTTCAGCTCTTCTTCCTCCATTGTTGATTCACGATGATGAACTCAATTCATCCGAATGCAAAACCAGTCGTCATTTGCATTTTATGTCTTCTGTTACTTGTTCATTACTGTTTTTCCCAGAAAATTTGTCCAAGTTGCGGATCCATAGAGGTCCCATATCCTCTAAGCACGCACCCCAGTTGCGGTGACCCAGGGTATTCACTTCGTTGTGATTCTCAGTCTCGTAAACTTTACTTTGATGCCTTGAATGGAAGTTCTTACCTTGTTACCAGAATCATGGCTTCGTTTCATCGCATGGTTGTTCAACCATCGCCATGGCTGCCTCGTAAATGTGAAACTCAAGACATGGCGGTGAGTGAGGGCATCTGGTTAAATCAAACTCTCCCTTTTAACATCACTTCCTCTAACACCATCTTTCTCTTCAACTGTTCCCCACGGCTATTGATTTCTCCTCTTAACTGCACTTCTACGAGTCTTTGTCACCATTATTTGGAGAGCTCTGGACATGTTGAAGCAAAACGAGCAGTCCAGTGTGCAAGTGAAGTTGATCCATGTTGCACCTTCGTTGCCGGTGGAATGCCTTCGGCTTACAAAATACGGCTTCACAGTTCTGGTTGTAAAGCTTTCAGAAGCATCCTTCATTTGGATCAAGGAAAGCCTGCTCGTGAATGGGAAGAAGGGTTGGAAATCCAATGGGTTCCTCCGCCTGAGCCCGTTTGTCAAAGCCAATCTGATTGCTCGGGGGCTTCCCAGTGTTCACCTGCTGGTGGTGCAAACGGCGGCCTCTCTCGTTGTCTTTGCAATAAGGGCTACAACTGGGACCCTGTTCTCGGAACTTGCTTGAGAAAGAAGAAAAACACTAGAGCTAGCGTCAGCTTAAAGGTCTCCATAGGAGTAATCTCCTTTTTCACACTAGTCATGGCTACTGCGGCAATTACTTCCAGAAAATCCTGGAAAAATTCTAATCAGGCAAAGATCTTGAAGTCGAGAGAAGACATGCTGCAATCAAGCAATGGTTGCAAACCAGCTAGGATGTTTCGCTTGAAAGAGGTGAAAAAGATGACAAACGATTTTGCTCGAGACAGGTTCCTAGGAAGTGGCGGCTTTGGGGAGGTTTACAAGGGTGAGCTTCCAGATGGGACGGTCGTGGCGGTTAAGTCAGCTAAAGTTGGGAACATCAAAAGCACCCAACAAGTTCTCAATGAAGTTGGGATTCTTTCTCAAGTCAACCACAAGAACTTGGTTAGACTCCTAGGTTGTTGCGTGGAAGCTGAACCGCCATTGATGATCTATGATTTCATTTCAAATGGGACCCTACATGATCATTTACATGGAAAATATTCCACGTTCCTTGACTGGAAAACAAGGCTGAAAATCGCTTTGCAAGCTGCTGAAGCATTGGCCTATCTACATTCTGGAGCATACACCCCCATTTACCATAGGGATGTCAAGTCCGCAAATATACTTTTAGATGATGATTTCAATGCAAAAGTTTCAGATTTCGGGCTCTCTAGATTGGCTAGCCCAGGTCTGAGCCATGTCTCAACCTGCGCTCAGGGAACCCTTGGGTACATGGACCCTGAGTACTATCGCAACTACCAGTTAACTGATAAAAGTGATGTTTATAGTTATGGAGTAGTGTTGCTAGAGTTGCTGACTTCCCAAAGGGCCATTGACTTCTCTAGAGATCAAGATGATGTCAACCTAGCCATTTATGTTAGCCAACGGGCCAGTGATGGTGCAATCATGGAAGTTGTGGATCAGCAGCTACTTGGTAATAAGGAGCCGTCAGAGGATCTGCTAAAGAGTTTTAAAGTCTTCTCAGAGCTTGCATTTGCCTGTCTGAGAGAGAAAAAGGCAGATAGACCCTGCATGAAAGATGTCGTCCAAGATCTCCAATGCATCATTCAAGCTATAGATGAGGAAAACGTTGCTAAAGAGGTTAGCGTGGAGATTATATAAATGAAGTACATTATTATGTTTTTGAGTATAATTTCTGAATATTCATATTATCACAAAGGGAAAAGTTTTAGAGCTATTGGGGGGGGGGGAATGATGCTTGAGAAGGACATTGGCTTTGAATATTGCAAAAACAAAGCAAAAGTGAGGGATTCCATGGTGGATTTGAGCGGATATGGAAAGACAAAATAAAGAAAAGATTGGGATCAGATTCTTCCCTTTTTTTTATTGCAGAAATCATTAGATGATCAAAAGGAGTAGAGAGAAATTAAGATATGGGGAAACTGGGAATCTGTTAGGATTTAGTAAGAATTTCTGGTTGTGGACATAAAGTAAAACAAGCTTTTTGAATTTGGGGAAAGCATTTGCTTATAAAGTTTCATTGAAGATTGTAGGGTATACATTTACTTAGGGTTCAGTTGCTTTGCCAATATCATATGTAATACTTGGAAATATTTGATGCAAATATATATAAATATATGTAGTTTTCTATTGCTTCCCAATAATGTTTTAATGGGAGTTCTATATCTCAAACATCCTGCAATTACTTTGCTGGAAATTTAAGAAAGTTTATTTTTACAGACAAAAGCTACTTGATATCATGAGATTTTCTCTTCAACCAAACACCAACTGCACTCAAAGTCAAGAACACGTTGAGTGTGTCTATTTATATATATAGACACACAGTTGGAAAGATATAAGTGTTCTTGAAATGGTGAAAAATCTGAATCTGGCATCGACTTTACTTTGGATTTTCACCTTGTAAATGTGACCAACATTTTCGACCAGACGCTGAATTTTTAAGGAATAATCTACTTTCCTTTACTGAAGACGAGGATGACACTTCAAATCTTAATATTTATAATAATTTTTTATTTTTAAAATAAAATTTTATTTTTTTATAAAAAATATTTTGAAAATTACAAAGAAAAAAAATTATACTTTGAAAAGAAATAAGTTCTTTTTAAAATATTTGATAAATTTTAAGTACTATTAATTTCTTAAATGTGCTTTTATATATAAAAAAATTAAATAACATATATATTCTTAATTTCACATATGTTATTATTTTTATTTATTTATTTTGTATATTTCCTGCTCGAGGTGATGTTTTTGATACACTTCAAAGAGTTGAACCCTAATATCATCTTCGTCATACGAAATTTATCACAATTCATATGGTGAATTTCATACGCAGAATTAACCTTTAATTATAATAAAAAATAATTAAATAAAATAAATATATAAAAAGTTAGTACAAGCTTGTTTTCCACATTAATTAGCAAAAAGCCAATGTTGGTGACTTGTTCTAAGTTTTTTTAACAAATTCGATTGGTTATTGACTCTTTTTTTCTTTCTTGTTTTCTTGAGTGTTATAATTAAAAAGCAAAAGGACAAAATGGAACATTTTGGCCAATTATACACCATGTCTTTTTCTTTTTTTTTTTTTTTCTTCTTTCCTTTGTCCAATAGAATATCTGCGCCCCCAAGGGCTTAACGAACATGCACATAAATATTAAAAAAAAATTTATAATTCGTATATTAATATTATTATTATTATATATTTTATAATGTTATAATCATATTTTAAGTATTTTATATTTATATTTTAAAAAATTATTAATTTGTATTATATAAATTTTAAATCATGTATCTGTATTATCTCGTAATATTATTTTAATGACTTTATATATGTTACATTTATATAATCATATTTAAAATTATCAAATTATTTTTTTGTAGAATGGATTAGTCAAAAGCAAAATAATTGCTTCCAATATTTTGATTATGATATTTCTATATGCTTCCATTGCTCCCTAATTGTGCCAATTAGCAATCATGCTCAATTAAAGCTTAATTTTATAACCAAAGTGTCTTGCAAAAGCCTTGGTCAACTTAACATAATAAAAGAATCACAATATAAAAGTGATTATGAATTAAATTAGATTGAATTATGTTTCGAAAATTTTTTTTATTTATTTATATAGGTTTATGTTTAATTAAACTTGTGTCAACCCAAAAACTTATTTCATTATTGAAAATAATATTAATTAAAAATTATTTTTATATTAATATTTATAACTAAATTTAAATAAAAATATTTTTATTATTTAAACAATAATTAGAACTGATCCAAATTACTTCTTACTCTATCCAATATTCGCTAGGCCTATCGAGCTACTAGACCATGAACAAGTTTATTTAAGAAGCTGTAAGAGTTATAAATAGTAAAATTTATTTAAATTTTAAATTTATTAAATATTATATTCTAAAAATGATTTAATTAAGTCGGGGGCATCACAACTGTTTTTATTGACAAACCAAATCCCTTTCTATTCTAATTGGGCAAAACACTCATTTCGGGTGGGGATTGGAAATTTGTTTTACAGAAAAGGTCCACCATTTCTAAACTGCACTACCTTTTAAAAAAAAAAAAAAATACACTGTTTTAAACCCTTAATCATTACCAAGAATCAGAGTATTGAAATTTAGTGGGTAAAGTTCATAAGACAAAGACAAGACATGAGCATGAGATCCTTAGCCAGTGAGATAAACTAATAGCCAACTAAAGCTTTATCAAATATTATTAGTATCTCTAAGGAGATTTTCTTTCTTAAAGTACTAGAAGTTTATTGGGAAGAGAATTGAGGAGCTTTCCTTAATTGGGAAAGCCTCGAGAAAACTGTTCAAAAATTCCCTTTGTTTTGGGAGTTCTACAAATCTAAAAACTTTATTTTGTTCTTCCAAACCTCCCAAACTTTTGGCATTGTATTCTTTGATAGGTTTTGTCTCCCCATTCAAATTCCACAAAAAATGGTCCCAAAACCAATTCATAGATCAACATTTCCTTATTTAAACAGAGAGAGAAATGAGTCAAATAAATAGTCATGGAATTATCAATCCGCCAATACTAATTATCATATGCAAAAATATAAGGAAAAAAATAAAAAACCTGATCAAAACCAAGAAGAGGGGAAGATATGATTGTTTTACAGATTGGTAACATAATTTCTCAGGAGACCGTGATGTTTAGGTGAAATATCTCATGTTCCGAGAGAAGAAACTACAAAACAAGAACATGATTGATCACTTTAATGCTCCAAAGTCCAGCTTTTCCGAGTTAAAAAAATGAGAATACTTCCCATTCACAGTTTTTTTAGTAATACATTAAAATCTGTTACATTAACTACTTTAGTATTTATCTTGAGTAAGAATTTCATAGCAGGCAGTTACAGCTTGCAAAGTTGAAAATTCAAAATTAGCCCCATATTACCTGCGGTGCCGATAGCGCTTAAAGTGAATACAGTCCAGAAAGCCTGTGGAACAATTGGGAATGAGTTAAATCCTTTACACATGAACAAAACATCTAGAATAACATTTATAGATGGATCAGTAATTTGCTCAAGAAAAGGCTATACGAAGTTAAATTACAATGTCTTCATAGGGTGGTCCGGCATGGAGCCTTAGAATGCATGTCTCCGCACTGTTTCCATCCTTCTCAACAGTGAAAACAGGAGCCTTTGACTTGTCAACAAGGTCTGGGTAGAAGATATTAAATTTATACCCTTGCACAATTTAGGGAGGGGGATTATCATGATCATAATGGGTCTGATTGTATTTGTTCCAGTCATATCCAGTGTGAACATGGCTGAAATATTTTGGTTTTCTAGGTTGGCATTTGTCATGCCACCAGTACACCTGCAGGGATATAAATATACATATATATATATATATATATATTACCTTATTTCAAGAGAAAAAATAGAGAGCGGCTAACTGTCAATTCCTAAATTTTATTTACATAAACATGGGATGAGTGGCTAAGATACCTGTGAGTCCAGGTTAACTTCAGCACCAGAGCCAAATACTGCATCATCCTCTTCCATTGCCCCCACAGCTTTCATGGCTTTTAGCTCTAAGTTATCTTCTGAAAGGGTAGGTTTTGATGTCATAGCTTCTAGAATCCATCTTTACTGCTCCTCCAAAATAGCTCTACATTTTCTTTCCTGTTAATGAGAAACATGGTTAAACCACAAATACTCCTGAGTTACCATGCTCATTAAGGAGCAATAAGATGAAGTTACCAATATAGCCCTGTCCTCTTCAGGGTCAATATCTTCTTCATTTTCATCACCATGCAACAGTTCTGGTGAAAATGATTCAGCCTCTTCTTCCACCTCGTGAGTCTCTTCTTGTAGTACAGGTTCTGGAGAATATATTTCAGCATCTACAGAGGAAAGAAAAATTGGCTAACTGTCCTAGGTTCAGAAATCGAAGGATGAAACCACCATATCCCCTTGAGGGCTAAGGCCTTGACTAAGTACATACCTCTCGCATCATGATCGCTATCCTCCACGTCAGGTCTTAAATCATGATCAGACTCCAGTCTATCAACTTCTGAAGGTTGCTCAAGACACCGTAAATGTTTATGCAGCATTTTAGCATGTATTTCCTTCAAACAGGCCTGTTAACACAAATTTACTCATAAGTCCCAGATAAACATCATGAAACAATATTACCAGGAGATATATCTAAAAAGAAGCACCTCTGCTTAGAAAATGTGAAGACGTAAAAGAACAGCCTCCCAATACTCAACAACCTTTTGCCGTGCCAGTTTGCATCTGTGACTCAATCTGGGATTGTAAATTTGTAATGCCTCTAACTCACGGTGGGTCTTTCCTTCCAAGAGATTCTTGACATCTGCTTCAATACTAAAATGCAGACCCCTTTCTTCTGCCAGCAACTGAGCTGGAGGTTCCTCCCTATGCACCCTAGCTCGATCAAGTGCATCCCTCTTCCGAGCTTCAGCTAGCACCCAATCACAAACCACCATAAGCGCCTATGTAATTATACATACCGATATTTGTGAAAGAGAAATAGAGACAAAAATAGAAAAGAAAAATTCCAGGGGGCATGCTTTTGCTGCTCTTGCTTCATTAAATCCTTTACTCCAACCAACTGAAGTAAGCAATGTAAATCCTTTTGCAGCCATTTCCTTCTATCTGGGGCTCTCGTATTTTACAAATTCAAGAGAATACGGTTGGATGGAAAATTCAAACAGGTAAAATTAATTAGAAATTTCCTGATGGGAATCTTTGAAATAGACACACTGTGATATCCAAAAACAGTAGACACCGTATCCAGCATAAATAAAGAGGAAAGGAGCAATACCTCTCAGTACACTACATGTGTTAAAGTTGCCCAGTCCAAATCAAGATGCATTTTGATATCATCCCGAAGCTCTTCCATCTCTTTAGTTGTCAAGCCCTGAAAATGTGTCCAACGGCACTCCTTGGGCAACTTAACGCTCGATTTTCTTCCGCCACACAAACCTACAATCCACATACAATCCCGCTTGTCTTCAATAAAAAAAAAAAAAAAAAACCCTCCATTCCTCCAATTCATTCACCAGTTTACTGAAGCATGCACTTTTACTAGACTCTAATACTAATAACAAAACTGCCTAATCAATGGTAAAGTAAGAAGTTCCATAATTGCGCTGATTAGCATATAATCTGCAAATTTTGGGTTTCGTAAAGTTTGCCCAAGTTCTAACACTCTAAACTTTCACCACTGACGATAGTAAGTAATTCATAAACTAAATAAAATTTACATTTTGTTGAGATTGGAATCGCCAAAAGGATTTGAATCATTTGTGTTGAAATCTTAGATTGATGGATGAGAAGGAAAAAAAGAAAGAGAAGAGAAAGAGTTTCTTATATATTGTAAAAGTATTAGTACAAGTGAGTATTTATATATAAGGAGCTAACCTAAATAAAGAAATCGAAATAATTGACCTAAACTAAATGAGGAAATAAAAATATTTGAGTTAAATTAAATAAGGAAATAAAAATAAATTACTAATTGACATACTAAAATTATGCTAAATAAGTTCACTAATTTATTACCTTAACACCCCCCTCAAACTCAAGGTGGCATAGAAGATGAGAGCTTGAGTTTGAAAACTTGATCTTGAAAGTATTCAGGATGATCGAAAACCTTAGGAACTGATTTGGTTTACGAAGGAATCGGATGAAAAAAGGATGAATTAGCTGATGGTTAAAATCTTTGAACCGAACTAAACTGAATCATACAAGAAGAGAAGAAAAGCTGATGTGGTGCTACAGGACACGTGTATCAATAGATTTATAACATGTGTATACCACGTATGAGTCAAAGATGACGAGGCCGCTTATCGAGATGATGACGTAGCAATGACAAAGAAACACGTGGAGAAATAGAGGTCGGACACGTGTTATGTGAGATGATATGGCAGCCACCTTTACTGATGGCGTGGCAATAACTAGATCACCATGTGCCGACGTGTTTGACGACGTGTCGATGATTGGACCTCCTATGTGCTAAAGTGTATGTTGGCGTGGCCTACTGACGTGGATTATGACTGGGCCTCATTACTTACGTGGATGATGATGCGGCTGTTTGACATGACTGCTGAATGCCAAAAAGATGTCGTTTTGGTTATTTTATACTTTTCACACTCTGGAAAACTGTGTTTTGCGAGCAGCGGATTTCAAAATCACGTGAGGATGTGTGAACGGGTTTTTGAGAGTGAGATTTTGTCTACTGTGAACTTTAGGAAGAGAAGAACAATTTGGTATTGATCAAATTGTTTTAAAACGGATCAAAGATCCCAGAAACTAGCTAAAAAAATCCTAAAGAAATGGAGCTCAAATTTTTTTTTTTGACGAGGCTCTGATACCATGTTGAAATCTTAGATCGGTGGAAGAGAAAGAAAAAAGAGAAGAGAAAAGAAAGAGTTTCTTATATTTTTTATATTGTAAAAATATTAGTACAAGTGGGTATTTATATATAAGGAGTTAAACTGAATAAGAAAATAAAAATAATTGAGCTAAATTAAATAAAAAAATAAAAATTAATTACTAATTGACATATTAAAATTATATTAACAATTTAAAAAATCAGACACTGTTTCTGGAAGCCCTCTTCGTCTTACTATGGCCTTGATCGCTTCCACGGCCGCGACGGCTTTGGCTACGGCTATGGCTTCTGATTTTGTTTCCGCCGCGACAGCTTCGGTCCTTGCTACGTTTGTAATAGGAGAAGTTCGGCTGTCGGTCTCCTCGAATTTGGACTCGGAAGCAGAGTTGTCATGGCATCTTCTTTTGGTTCGACTGCTTCTTTCCGTCGTTTAGTGAAAGCATAGGTTTTTCATCTGCGCACCAACGTTCAACTATAAAACAAAATTAGGATCCCGACGCGGTTTGTGTCTAACCGACCTCGTCTTTAGATTATTTATTCTTATCTTAATAAAATTAGTGAAATTTTAGTAATTAAATATTATCATAATTTTACAGAGCGAAAAAAATATTTTTAATTAACAAATAATTTTTTTACTAAAATTAAATATAAAAATATGAAATTTTTTTAAATAAATATGTGTTAGAAAAATGATAAAATGGATAATTTTTTAAAGTAGATAATTTTAAAAAATTGATGATTTTTTAAAATTAAGTAGATTTTTTTTTGGTAAAAGGTATTATATAAAACACCAAAAAAATTATTTTTATTTAAGTTTAGTTTTATAATTTTATTTAATTTTATATTTTCATCAATTAAAAATGTAAATGAAATAGAAATTGGAAGAGAAGAACACTTTTTACAAACACAACTGTGTTTTAAAAAAAAATGTAATTATCTTGAAAGTTTACACACATTAATGTCATTTAATTTTTATTTAATTAATTTATAGTTTTTTAAATAAATAAAGTAAAAAGATTAATTAATTTGTTTACCATTCTTATGAAAAATAAACTTTGACTGTAAATTTCCCCGTTTAAAAATCACTGCGTCACTATTAAGCAGCAAAGAAGATAACTGCGTCAATATTAAGCTAAAACCAGAGTCGGTTAAACGGTCTTCTCTGCCACTATATGTTCTCCTCTCATCCTCACTCGAAAAGAGAAAAAGAATAGAGAAGAAGAAGAAGAAGAAGAAGAAGAAGAAAGCGATTTACCTTTCTCCCGTTTGTTCCGTTCATTTCTAGAACTTCATGGCTGATACCGCCACAGACTCCGCCAAGTACACCACTGCCGCTGCCAAGACGCCAACACCACAAGAAACCAAAAAGGCCACCGATGCGCCAACACGATGGGCCGATTTAGAAGACGATGCTCCGGAGGAACCGAGCGCTTCCTCTACATCGGAAGAAAAAGGCGGGCCGGAACTCGACGTTGGAAACCTAGCAATCGACGAGGACAAAAAGATCAACAAGTTCCTTGACGAACCTGAAGATTCCAACATTAAAGCCGTATAAATTTCTGAATCTAAATATTTTTAGCTTTTTCTTTATATTTTGACTGAGATTTAGGGTTTTGACTTTTTTGTAAATTTTGTTCGATTTTTAAGGTTACGTCAGGGGATACACCGTATACGTCTGCACTTACGTTTGAGGAATTGAATTTGTCATCAGAACTGCTGAAGGGTTTATACGTTGAGATGAAATTTGAAAAGCCTAGTAAAATTCAAGCTATTAGTTTACCAATGATTTTGAATCCACCTTACATGGATTTAATTGCCCAAGCTCATAATGGTTCTGGAAAAACCACTTGCTTTACACTTGGAATGCTGTCTCGTGTCGATCCGAATATAAAAGCTCCTCAAGCACTTTGCATTTGTCCCACAAGAGAATTGGCTATTCAGGTTAAGGTTTTGGAATTTTGAATTTTCGAGGTTTCAATGAAATTTGGCTTTTGGTTTTGATTAGAGAATTCGGGCTCTTTTGGGCAGAATTTGGAAGTGCTTAGGAAGATGGGGAAACATACTGGGATAACTTCCGAATGTGCTATTCCAATGGACAGCACTAATTATATTCCCATTAATAAACGGCCGCCTATTACAGCTCAAGTAGTTATTGGTACTCCTGGCACTATTAAGAAATGGATGTCGGCCAAGAAATTGGGTGTGACTTACGTGAAGATACTCGTGTTTGATGAGGCTGATCACATGCTTGCTGAGGTAACCTTTATTTTGCTGGTTTATTCGCTTGTAGTTTTGGTGGAATTTATAATATATAGTTCTCTAGTTTTCAGAATTCGGAAAAAAAAAAAGAGGGAAAATTTTGTTGAAAATTTAAATTATAAGTAATGCTGTTTCATGTGGAACATTTTGGAACTTTACTTGTCTATGGATGAATTTGTGACTACCTTAGTTTTGCTGGGTCAGCTGTATAGGCAGAGATATTAATGTTGTACATGCGTCTATTAGCGAAGCATTTTATCTACGTTAGAAGGCATCTTGGGAGTTGGGACTTATCCCTCTAGTGATATGTTGTATTTATAGATGCCTTAGCAATTGTTTGCATCTTCCACTACTGATTATGCAACATCCAGCATGTGACTTTTGGATTTTATGCGAGGTGTTTAGAATTTTTACCATACCGCTTTGTCTGTTATTCAGCTTATAGGAATATTATGGCTTTTAAGCATGTTTGTGGGAGTTGCTTTGGTAGCTTTTGAGTCACAGTTTCGCAGAGCATGATTGAGTATAGGGTCTAAGATGAGGAGGAGTGATAAAGGAATTTAAATTAGGCCAATGGAAGATTGAGGTGCCATTAAGTGATTTTTCCATCTCTGCTATCAAGAATTCCAAAAGATCTTTTTTTATTGTATTCATTAATTACTCTGTTTTGGGGAGGATTGGAATGGCTTTGTTTATAGATGATTGATTTTGGAAGTATGGACTTATCATGCAGTGCAAACCATATGAACTAACTGTTTTGAGTAAATTTCATGCTTGGATGAACATGTTGTTGATCATTGACTTCCTCACGTACAATTGTTTCCTGCAGGATGGATTTAAAGATGACTCTTTGAGAATAATGAGGGATATTGAAAGGATCAGTTCTCACTGCCAGGTTTGTATTAAAGATGTGTTCTAAATGTTTACTCAAACAAAAAAAAAAAAAAGAAGGATCTGCTCTAAATTTTATTTAAGTCTGGGATGTGGACCATGTACTATGTCAACCGTTTGCTATTTACTAACTTAACATTTCTTTATCTTGAGTTGTTGGACAGATAGTATGCTTAATCAATATTCTCTATATAGTATCTTAACATTTCTTATCTTTCAATATTGATGAACCAAGTGCTGAATAAAATTGGTCTGAGGCACTGTTACAGAAGAAGGCTATGCTTAGAAACTGTTCAGACTTAAGTGTGACATAAATTATGAACTAATTTGCTAGTTGAGTAGATGTCCATTTTTTTTTTTTTGAAGAATGCCCATGCATTGAAATTGCTAATATATTTGATGCGAAGGAGCTTGGATATGTATTTTTTTTTGTCTATAAAGGGCTAGTCTATATGGTGATAAAGCAGGGTTATATCACAATTTAGTTGCATGCTTAGTATTGGAGAACAATGACTAATGGGAAGCTTGGTTTTGAATAAATTTCAAGGTTCTCCTGTTTTCTGCCACATTTAGCGAGATTGTCAAGAATTTTGTATCAAAAATAGTTAAGAGAGATCACAATCAACTTTTTGTCAAGAAGGAAGAACTATCATTGGAGTCAGTGAAGCAGTACAAGGTGAACGTTCCAGATGAACTTTCCAAGGTTATGGTGATTAAAGAGAGAATTTTTGAATTTGGAGAGCGGCTAGGGCAGACGATAATATTTGTACGCACCAGGAATAGTGCAAGCATGCTTCATAAGTCACTTGTCGAACTTGGTTATGATGTTACCACAATTCAAGGTGCTCTCAAGCAAGAGGACCGAGACAAGATAGTCAAAGAGTTTAAGGATGGTTTGACTCAAGTTCTCATTTCAACTGATCTTCTTGCCCGGGGTTTTGACCAGCAACAGGTATCTCTTCCCTTTATTTCACTGAGTTGCTTGGCTGTGTACAAAGTGCATGATCCTGATGTTTTATCGTTCTGCAGGTTAATTTGGTGATCAATTATGATCTTCCTGTGAGACATGACAATCGTACGGAGCCTGATTGTGAGGTTTACTTGCATAGAATTGGCAGAGCAGGGCGTTTTGGCCGCAAAGGTAGGTTTCTGAATGAAAATGTGATTTTGCTTAAAAGATTAATACTGGAAGTGAACTCTTTTCATCCCTAATTAGGAGTGTTTATCGTTGTTTCCTGATGCATGGTAAACCTGACTGGTAGCTAGATCTATAGTTCTGTTGTGTAAAGCTTTTAATGATGTCCCTCTGTTTTATTTTTGTTAGACAACATTTTCATTTGATGCCACCCAACAATTGTGTTATGTTGTAATGGTTTTGTGTGTTATTAACATTGTTATAAATTGAATTCTAGAATTTACGGGTGAGAATTCAACTTGTTTTTGGTTCAAGCAGCAACCAAATGTTTGGGGAGGGTTTTCACTTCATATAGTTTATGCCGTTTAACAAACATTCATGGAAGAGCAAATTATTCAAAGCTATTTCTATCCAATTTACAGGAGCTGTGTTCAACTTGCTTTGTGGTGATGTGGACCAAATGATAATGTCCAAAATCGAAAATCATTTTGGCACGAAAATAGCAGAGGTAAGCGCTTCGCTATCTTGTGGTTGATGTATATCTTTGTCCAGTTTTTTCCTTTTATACTTTACATTGTCATCTGATTGCCTTTCATATTTTATCTTGGATGCAGGTTCCCGACTGGAGAAATGAGGAAGACTTCAAAGCTGCTCTGAAATCAGCTGGTTTATTGTGAAACAAGCCTTATGTCAAAACTGTCAAGGTGAAAAGCTGGAGAAGCACAGCAGCAGATGGTGCTTTGTTATGTTTATATATGAAATTATTTTTGCCGAAATGAGTTTTGTTTGATTTGATTACCTGCTCTCTTGTTTTATGAAGTTGGTTTATTAGAATATTTAAACTGAGTCTATGGAACATAAATCATTTGCGGTTTCTAAATGGAGCTCAGTGGTCGAATTTTTTGATGAGGTATCCTTAATTTGCTTCTTTCTATCAAGAGACTATATGAATAGACGGGGCCGCTGTCGTTGATGAATCTGTATTATGCAAGTATATACGCGTTGGCTTGGTATATTTCTTTACATGTTTTATGTGTATACATAGTTATAGTCGACTATCAGCCTTGAAATATTTCTACCTAGCAAGTGGACTATCAGCAAGAAAATTCGCGTTAGGGGGATTAAAAAAAAAAAAAAGAAATCAAATTTTGGAGTGCGTATAATGTTGACGGTAGCATGGTAAGTGACATTTAATTGGGTAGCTGGTTTAGTTAGTGCTGGAGGTGTTCACTGATTAAGATTTTATTATATCTTTGGGATTTGTTTGATATGAAATGTGGATTTAAATTTTGCTTAAATTTGTTCATACATGCAAATAAGTAATCCAGATATGTTTTAAGTCTGTTTATATTATTATTTTAAATTTATATTTTTAATTTAATATTTGTGTTTATTAAATTTTAAAATATATATTACATAATTTATATATTTTATAATCAAAGATAGTGTTGGTTGGGCATGTCTGAATTTAAGTTTTGAATGTTGAAGTTAAATTTAGGTTTAATATAAACAAGCTTATTTTTTATTTAAATTTATTTTACAAGTTTAATATTTTTAATTTAAATTTTTTTAAATATTAAATGAATAATT